>JAKWBJ010000001.1:305000-596158 GCA_023159175.1 Wohlfahrtia magnifica | reverse complement strand
AATTTAGAAAAAGTACTTATCTTGCTTGACTGGTTGTTTGAGAAACAGCCACAATAACCTTCCGTGTGTCCAATCCGTGCACACTGCACATGTGTTGTCTTTCTCAACTAAATTGGCATCTGACTTTGAATTTATGAGCATTTGACACTCGGCTATAAGTTTGTCGGTTCCTTTGAGTGTGTGGATTTCCTTATCACGTGACGACCTCAACCAAGAATAAAAATTAAGCTCTTGAACTCATCTGCTAATATTTTAGACAACTCGAACCCTTCACAAAGTTCGTTTACTTTGCTTCCATACGTAGTAAAATCTTTTACATCACTTTTTTTCAGCTGTAGACACTCGTACCGGCGATGAAACAATGTCTTTTTGGGACCAAATAATTCTACAAGTTTCTTGACAGTTTCTTCAAAAGTAAAATCACATGTCATTTTTGGCAGAATTAAGTTTGAGTACTTCTCGTAATTCGATGGATGAATTTTACGCAAAAGAAGCCGCACTTTTGTGGAGTCATCAAGATTTGTGCCATCTTCTTTGAAAAGCTGCTCATATCTGTTGTACCATGACTCAAAATATACTGCTGACTCTGCATCGTAGCAAAATTCCGTTATTTGATTTGAAAGGTCGAATGCCGTATTTGAGGTTATGTTTTTATCTCCGTTTTTTCCAAAAGCTGTTGCAGTATCGCGTCTTGACTCTGCAAAAGGTTTGTTAGCGTTTCAAGGCATCTTCAGCCATCTTGAATACTTCTCACAACTTCTCTTATATACATTTTTTTATTTTTATTATTTTTGAAAAGAGACGGTGAACTATGTGAATGTATATTTACGAAAATCCTCGTCGCCACAATTATGTTGTGTTTTTAGTGAAAACTACATAAGAATAAAATTCAAATTATATTTATTTAATTAATTCTTTTCATTAGCAAATACTATTTCTAAAATAAATACTATTTCACTATTTCTAAAATAAATAAATGAGTAAACATAGATATATTATAATTGAAAGTCCGTCACATCCAGTTCCGTCATTTTTAAGATCCTCTTAACAAGGATTTTGAAAAGGATTTTTAACTGTAACAAATTTATTATACTTCTCAACAGCTGCTATACTAAAAGCAAACCGATACTATACACACGGACTTAAGTAAAGCCTTCCATAAAGTTAGTCATGATCTTCTAATTTATAAATTAGCTAAAATTAGATTTTTATCAATGCTCCTTTAACGGATATCCTCAGACCTTACTAATAGATTTATTTCTGACATGGCAGTGGCTTAAGTTCATTATTGTTTCTTTATATGAACATTAATGATGTACCAACTTGCATTAAGTATTCTGAAGTTTGAGTATATGACACTAAGTTCTTTCTTTATCTGAACATCTCTAATTTATGTAGCTTACTCTGAGAAGACTATGACAATTTTTAGAAATGGTGTATTGAAAAATTAAAATTTAATACATGTTGACTCCAAAAAATCAATACAATTCTCGATTTTGGTGTTTTAGTTGATGGAAACCACATATTTTTCAAACTGTTAATAAGGAGAGTTCTTATTAGGATTTATGTATGTATTAAACGCTTGGGAAAGGAATTTAATGACTCCTATGCTTAAAATATTTGTACATTTCTCTAGTCAGACCAAATAATAATAATAATTAATAGAAATTTTCAATACAAAAATTTTTAATTTTCCGAAAAAAAAATATTTGTAAGCGGCAAATATAAATCGGCGGTCGCTTCCACTTGTCGCGTACATCGACATTTCATTATTATTATTTCTAGCCTCTTTAGGCTAGACGAGCTTTTTTTTAAACATTTCTTTTATAAGTGTTTTTATATGTGGTAACAAAGATTCTGAAGCCTTACTACCTGCGATTAACGAAATATATTCTTCTGCAGCTGAAATATTTCAATTACAATTGTGAAAAAGGTAGTCCATTCCGTAAGATGTGCATTGAATTCCAGTATCACTTTTTTAATTGAATACTCATCAGATTATAAAATGTTTAAGAAAAGAATAATTGATTTTCCAAATAACTACTTAATTACCTATTATTTACGAAATTTTGTATATATCGTACACTAAATCGTAAACAGTCACAACTCAAAATTTTCAAATGTTCAAAAGAGGCAAAAAAATTGTTTTTAAAACATTTTTGTAAAATGAAATTGATCGGTTGAAGTTATGGTATGTCACCACTAATCGATCACAGTGTTGCCCATAGCTTTGGTTTGTTAGGTTGCAACTAAGGCTTTACAATTAGTCACTTCTAACTAAACCTTTAATTGATTATATTTAAGCGACACAATTAACATAACAGTATTTTACCTATTGGTTAAACTGCAAATGAAATTTTTGTGGTCGTTAGAGATTTGATCTATGAATTGATTTATGCAAAAATGTGATTTTTCAAATATTGTTGTGATTGTTGATGATGTAGTGTGCCTGTAAGAATTAAATTCATAGGCTCAATAAATAAATAAAAAAATAAAGTTTCTATACGTTTGAAAAACGTATCTTGTTTTAATTGGATTAAATATTGAGGTTATTTAATACGCAGCTGGTGTAGTGTTTAATAATTGTTTATATATATTTTCCCAATTTTCCTCCAAAAAATTATAAATTTATAACAATTTCAATTTTTTTTGTATATTTTCAATCAAAACATACTTGTAATAATTATAATATAATAAAATTTCAAGTTATAATAATGATATTTTATTATAACAAATAGCTTGAAACTTTTGGAAAGAAAAATAAACAAGACAAAATAAAATAAAATTAATTTATTCCTAAATTTAAAAAAAAAAAAAAAAATTGAATTGCCATCATGTATTGATCAAATTAATTTTCAAACAACTTTAGTGGTCATATATGTATATATATATATTTTGTATTTTTTATACTAATATTAGTTAATTGTTAAATTTTAATATTTGCAGTCAATTTTAATTTAATTTTTATTATAAAGAATAAATAAAAAACTATAAAAACAAAATATTCAATAAGTTGTTTTTAATTTCTTATGAATAAGAAAGTTGAACTGTTACTACGCTAATACAAATCTATAAAATGGTTTTCATCTAAATATCTAAAATTAAATATACATACTTACATATTATGTATGTATATAGGTAGGTAAGTACATGTATAGTCTAGTACATAATATAATGTTTTAGTCTGTCAGCTCACGGGTCGTGAGTTCGATTTTCACCACGCCGGACATATAGTCTTCGTATCTTATTTGGAATAGTTACAATATAATTTGTAATTATATTCGAATTTAACCCATTATTGGCCGTTATCCGAAAACGTTAAACAATTTTAATGAAAGTTTGTACGAATTGTTTTTAGGTCTAAGTAAGACTAAGACATTTAAAGTTTCTAAAAGACGGAACCATTGGTTTTTAAGTTCTGAGATTGTAAGTATACTTACCAGAAGCTAGATATGTTAAGTGTTTTCGGAATTATACACAAAAATTTAGTCAACAATGAAATTTATATTTTCGTAAGTGATATTTATTAAAAGGAATACTACTGAAAATTGGTCCTTATATGGCACAAAAGAGTTCTTTTAATTTTTCAATGGAGACCCTTTTAAATTGTTGTTTTTAGCAAAAGAAAGTATTATATAAAAGTCCGAAGTCGATATGTAAAAAAAATATATATATCATATAATATATTATATATATATATATTATGAGACATTAAAAGCGTAATTGAGGGATTACTAAGCTTAGAGCTGCTTGAAATTATCGGCTTGGCTATAATGGGTTCAACAATAAAATACTTAATGCATTTGGTTATATGAAAATTCTTTTAGCCATCACTGTCAACACCTTTTCTGACGTTTTCTTTATGTGTGTAGGAACTATATAAAATCGTCACAAATATAATACAAACGTTGTAAAATCTGACAACGAAAAACAGTAAAATTGTATCATCAAAGAATAGAATAGTTTCTGCATTGCTTACGTGCTAATATTAGTAAATTCATTTCATTTGTCATATGAGTTTAACAGAGAAGTTTTAGTGCCCGTTCTTTTTTTTTTTTGTTAATTAAAAAAAAAATATATACAAAGAAAAGGTGCTGTATTTATATCTGAAAATGTTGCTTTTAAGAATTTTTAGATATTTCTTAATTTTACTGACGCTTAATGGCAAATAATAGAAGAAGTTTAACTTTTTTTGACAAAAGGGAAAACGCCGGAAGTATATACGCAGAAAATTCATTTGATTATAGGTTTGTTTCTTTTAATGTTTCAAAAGGTAAGGTTTAAAATTTACTTATTTTCGGTATTGTCTTTGCTATTGTGAACTTAAGCACCTCGCTACTACTGGCGCAACAAACATCAACCATATAGTAGTGTAAAACCATTTAAAAAAAGGTTGGCTGTCCAAAACAGCCGCATTATTCGATCAAAAATTATGCAACGAAATAGAAATTCTTTAAGTGAATCATTACGGGGAATGGAAAAAGTTAAAAGATTGAGCATATTAAACTAAAGAAATTTTAATTAAGGTTTGACCCTTACAATGCCAATGGATATCTTTGATCCGCCGTAAATTTACTATATTTGGCCGTATATTTTTAATTCATGCACCCTTTCAGCCGGACTATACCTTTTTTCAGGTTCTTAACCAATGGCTAATATTAAAATTAAACAAATAGTATCAAAATTTACTAAAAAATTATTCTACAACTTTATTTAAATTACTTTCACTCATCCAGTATCGGCCGGGAATCTAAATACGTATGTTATAAATGAGATCAGCGTTCCCCTTTGCCACGATCCTATCAGTTTTTGTGCGACTTATTTATTTTTATAAGGAAAACGCAAAGACGACGTTTGAAGGGGATGATCACTCTTAGCAATTGCCAAATAAAGAAACAAATTTATAATATATGTATGTAAAATATTGTTACGTTTTAACCATTTTAAAGCGTTTGAGTTCTTTTCAATTGCGTGTAAATAAAATTAAGCACCACTTTGTTGTTGTTTTACAGTTTTTATTTTCTCACTATAACTTCTATATAGTTTGTCTAAATACGACAAACAAAGATTCGTTTATACACTTTTTATTTACGCCTAAACAGACTTTTCTTTATGACAGCCAAACGATAACTACTCTAACCAAACGCAATGCGCCATCTTTTATAGAATTTCATTATTAGTTTCGAATGTTCTAGTAAATATTAAAACCTATTCAGCTACGTTAATTCAATTGGTGTAAAATTATAATACCACAAAAAGGAATCGAACTGGCAACACCTTTAGACATGCAGATGGTAGCTCTTTTAATAGTACAGACAATTATGGCAATTATAGAAAAATCTCAGTCCCTGATGTGGAATATTTTCTCTTCAACATTTTCATTTTCGCAACAATATTTATATCGATATGTATTTGAAAAGTGTATAAAGTTGAAAATTATGTACGTACACTTACGTATTACATTTCAATTTTTATTAAAATTTTTGTTTAACTTGAAACTGTTCAAATAAGTTAAAAATTATATCTAATTTATTACCTACAAATTGTACTATGCTTTGGGTTTAAAGGAAACAATTTATATAGTACTATATTAACCAAATGTGTTGTCCAATATCCGAAATACATGTACTATGTTTAAAAACATTACAAAATTTAGCGTTTTTTAGCTGAAAACAATTTTTTAGTTTTTTTAGCCTTTTTTAAGCGCGATTTTGCTTTATGTTATTTTAAAATCTGGTAACACTGGTGATAAGAGATTAGGTCTTACAAAGAGAACAAAGAAATCTTATTATTTGTAAGATATAAACAATTACAATATGAAAACGTTGACCTAAAAGTATCGAACGAAATGTAGATCGTGTTTAGAAATAAAGCGATTTTGTACAGAGAAACACATTTTTTATCCCAAAAGTTTGGTAATTATTCGACTACTCTTATCTTTAATGTCTGATGTTTGTCATAAGTACTATAAAAAACTCTATTTTACTTATTATAAGGCGTAGGGTACAATTTATTAAAAGTGTTCTAAGTACATATTATGAGTATCTAATAATAAAAAACAACAAACATCATTATAACCGTTAAAATTGTTCTACAATAAAATTAAAAAATCATTGTTAATTCTATTTTACTTGAAATGAAGTCAACAGGCGTTTTTTTTCTGTTCTTAACAATTCTTGAATTATCAACAAATCACGAATTCTGTTTCATTTTATATTGTTATTGTTTTTTCGTTTATCTCTATTTATTTACGCTTATCAAACTTCCCACAAATGTAAAATAAATAGAAATAAATGTGGATTTATATTAGTTAATAGCAGAGGGGTTATAAAGCTGGGTATTGGTTTTACCACATTATTAAAAAACGCCAAAGCAAACTAAAGCAAATGTTTGAAAATTTTGAAGAAAAAATTATGTTTTTTTATTTGTGTTAAGAAAATAGTTGGCAAAATAATTATAAACGCAAATAAATAAGAAGATTTATTAATAGATACACAATACTTTAGTATGATAATTTTTTTTTTTTTTTTTGCTTAAAAGCATAGTCAAATATTGTACACTCTATAGTGAAATAAAAAAGTCTATAATAGAAATGTGTTCGAGAACTTTAATAAAGTCGCTACCAAACCTTAACAAAGTAACACAAGTTTAAAGCTTGATTTCAAAATTTATAGGAATAAATCAATTTAGAACTTATCAGCATAATTATAAAATTAAGGCAAAAAGTATGGCATGGGATAAATAGTCCAGTCGGTAAATGCTTTTCTTTTCAGATTTAAAAGTTGTGCAACTTTTTCGATATGTAGTGCCGTATTGTAAGTGTCATTTTTACTCCGTCACTTCTCTAGGAAGCATATTGGCTTTTCCACAAAGCATCCATTGCTTTGTTTCAGTTTCTTTAACAAGTTGATTATTCAAGTAGTGGTGAATATCCTTGATAATTGCTGGTGATCTTTACTTTAGCATTGTAATTTTTTCACAGTAGTTGGCGTTTTTTCCTCATCATTCTTCTGATGTTTGTCATCATCGCCAGAGGTAAGCTGGCGGGTTATAGGGGCTTCTTTATTATTTAGATGGAGTTGTCTGGAAGGAAATTGAAGCCTCTTTATTAAAAATTCAAAAGCACAATTACATTTATTCGTCATGTTCTCTGCTGAGGCTCGAACCTGGGTTGCTTGAGTTGTTATGCGTGCGCTCTAACCATTACATCACGCCACCCCCAAGTAAGTACCATAGTTTAGATATACAGTCGCACAGAAAACTATGTATACCCTCTCGAAAACTGGATTTTTCGCATAACTGTAAGGTTTTGAGTTTCAAAAACGAAATAATGTAAATCGTCGCGAAAAATAAAACAAAAATATATGAAATTTTGTATAACATATGATATTATGTAAATTTAAAGAAAAATAAAAAATAAAAATTCTGCTCGCAGAAAAGTTTATACGTATACTCTGTAGTATTTGGTATATATATATATATATATATATACTAAATTTTACTAAATTTGCTTTTCATTTAAAATACAATTTTTTGTTGTACTTTCAATAGAATTATTGCACCATTTTTTAACAAGAGCAGTCTTAAAATCCTTTGTTTGTAATACACTGGTGCATATTCCTATAAACGCACTTAATTTTTTTCTGTATTTTTGTTATATCTTTGTTGTTCTCATCCAAAAGCAAAATTTAACTATTTTAATGAGAGACAACTTAACGGTACTTTTTAAAAGTAAACAATTTTTTTTTTATTTTTGTTGTTTGCCTTAATTATGCGATCAAATGTTCTTGGTGCTATTTTAAGTGGGAGATTCATATAAACGCACACTCGAAATTTGTTTTTAAAAAAGTGACCAAAAATAAAATATTATCAATTTTAGTTTTTTTTTTTTCAACCAAAGGTACGTTTCTAATAGTAATATCTCAATTTACTGTAACTTTTCCTATTTTAATCAATAAATTTCATCACTTTTAAAGATGCCTAAGGGAACTTTTTTGTCCGATCAAGAAAAGATTCAAATTAAATTTTTTCACGACCAAGGATGCTCTAATAGAGAAATTGGACGTAAAATCGGTCGTTCGGAAAGTGTGGTGCGAAATTTCTTTAAGAAAGGTCAAAATTATGGAGTTCGCAAATCAACAAAGGGTAATACAAAACTAACAAGAAGACAACTTAATCTAATAAAACAAGAAGCAACCCGCAACAAATTGAATTCCACACAAATAAGGAATAAATTAAATCTTGCTGTGACTTCCAAACACGTTGCACACATTTTACGAAACGGTGAAAACATAAAATGGAAAAAGCCGAAATGTAAACCAATGCTAAAAAAAACACCATAAAGAAAATCGTCTAAAATTCGCAAGAAAATATATGAAATGGACAGATGAGTGGAAAAAAGTAATTTTCACTGACGAAAAAAAATTTAATTTAGACGGTCCAGACTCATACTCATGCTATTGGCACGATTTGAGATCTAAAGATATTCGGATGTCAAAACGTAATTTCGGTGGTGGCAGTGTTATGGTTTGGGCAGCGTTTTCTGCAGTTGGCAAGTCGAAAATTTGTTTTGTTCCGACAAAAATGAATAGTTCGATTTATAACGAACTGTTGGAAGATGCTCTTCTCTCTTTTATGGACGAAAAAATGGATGAAGATTGCATTTTCCAACAAGATAATGCTGCAATCCATGTTTCTAAGCAATCGAAATCTTGGTTCAATGAACATGGCATTCCTTTGTTGGACTGACCGGCTTGTAGTCCGGACTTAAACCCAATGGAAAACTTGTGGGGATACATGGCCCGTAAAGTTTATGCAAATAATGCCCAGAATGAAGGCATAAAGACTGTGACAGAGCTGAGACTAAGAATTAAACAAGTCTGGGAGGAAATTGATTCCGATCTGCTTAACAAATTAGTGGAATCAATGCCAGACCGTATTTTTGAAACAATCCATAACAAAGGATCATCCACACATTATTAATAATGCTACAATGGCCCAAACATTAAAGTGCGTTTATAGGAAAATACACTTAAAAATGGCTGTTAATATCGAAAATTAAGTAAAAAAAAAAATAATTAAAGTACAAATGAATTTTTTTTGTGAACAATATTTTAAGTGGAGTCTTAACTAATTTAATTTATAAATTTATAGCCCCCTAAATATTTTTTTGTTTCATTTTTACCTTTTTTTTAAAAAAAAGTAGTGTGCGCTTATAGGAATATGATCCAGTGTAGGTGGTCTAAATTGCCTGTAGCACTTATGTCAGGTGACTAATAAGTAGAATGAAGCCATTTGAAACGCTATGTAATAACCATTCCTTTTCAATCCTTGCTGTATGCTTTGGATTATTGCCTTGTTGGCAATCATCACAAAAATTATCATTTACTATTAATGGGCGATGCCACGCCCACTTATCCAATTTCCCACGAAGCCATTTAGATCAAATTCAGAAACTTTCACTTTAACCCTTCTAAAGATATACAAAAATCAATATTTAGTTTGTATGGGAGGTAGCATATCCACTTGTCCAATTATTTGTTTTATTTATTTACTAGCTGAACCTTTCCGGCGTTGCCTGGAAATCTATGTATATCTATACAATTAGTTATTACGGAACTGTAAAATATAGGGTCTTTAAACTTTTCAGTTGATATTCTATTATCAAGGTGTACACTAAGTTAAAAAATTAACTCCAAAGGCATCTCCAATAAAATTTATAATAAATTTATGATCGGTCATTTCAGTAAATAGTCAGCATTTCCTATATAAAGACAGATAGGTGAAAAATCAAACGGATAGGATTGGGAAAAAATAATTGTATATACTCGTACATACGTATATAACGGATGGGTTAAGCTAGTGAATAAATAAATAAAAACTGAAACAATTTTTAATTAATTACCAAATGTTAAAATTAGATTTTATTTAAAATTAAACAACTTTTTATAATCAATGTCAATATAAACCTAATAATTATAGACAAAACTTTGTTTCGTCTCAAGGTTGGGACTATAAACTACGAAACTTAAAGCAACCAATTCAATTTTGTTTTTGTGCACAAGAAATGTTCATTTATGTTTCACAGCAAACATAAATCGTTTTGCAGATTGATGCATAAAATATGCATTAAAACTATTAATCCAGTAAAATTTGAATTTTTTATTTCAATTTGAGAATGTACATATTTTATATTAGCTTCTGAGCTAAATTTCCATTCCATGGACTTACGCCGATTAAAGCATATGAGGACAAATTTGTCCCTATAGATTTTTACTAATCAACCTGCATTGTTTATTTTTGTTTTGTTTATGTTTAAAATAGTTGTTTATACCTCAAAAATATATGCAGACTCTAAAAAACTTTTGCGTACCAGTTTTGTGCGTGAAAGGGTTAAAGGACTAAAAATTTCGTAAAGCCTTGTGAAATTAAATGAATTTGCCTTTTCGTTATATCGACCAACCGTTGTTTTTTAAAGCTTTTACTGTATAATTAAAACGCTTACTGTATAGAGGTGCACACATGTGCGCAAATGTATAAAGAAATTAAGTTTTTATATGAACCAATACCAACTCTGTGGTGTGATAGGAATAAAAAAAAATAAATAAATAAAAAGATTTACTCATATTTTCATTTTCCTTCTTATTATTGTTTTCTATGGTTTTAAGATTTACAATTTTTTTCTCGTTATTTTTTACATGTGATTTTTTGCTGTTATATAATAAGTAGAGTTATAACATCACATCAGCTTAGAATTAGGCTACGTCAAGCTTGAGGACACCATAAAAAAAAATGGCTATTTATTTATTTAAAATCGGGAACTGGTTTTCATATTAAAACTTAAATATTTTGTGTCCGATTCAGTACTTATAAATTAAAATGAACAAGTGTGACAATTTAATTATAACTAAAGAAACTGTATTTTTATACATAATGTGCTGATAAAACCGTTTTTAGAATACTCAAAACTTTACACATGTAATTATGATCATTCACCAAATGTGCCTTAAGCTGGTTTTACACTATCCCACTGAGTATAACGACATGTCAAAAAATCAAATAAAATGAAAAAGTATAGTGTGAAAACAAAAGAAGTACGGATAGAAATTTGACAGTCGCATGGCTCTCATCATTATTAGAAATTTTTCTAAACAATAAGATTTTTCATTTGTTCAGAGTTGTATTTTTACATAATCACAGAAAGAATGTCAGGAACGGGGAACTGAAATTAATTTCACATAATTTTACTGTTTCCTCTGCCATCTATCGGCTTAAGTTTGAGCCAGTGGTTATTTCGAATCTGGTAATACTTATGTTATTCTATTCTGTCACAAAATATAGTATAATATCTCCCCTGAATGAAATGAATCGACTTACGCTTGAGCAACGTTGGGATGATTGGAAATTTGTTTCCAAAGCAAAGACAATTGGTCGGAAATTGCAAAAAAATCAAAAGAAAAAAATCAACAAAATTGCAAAAATCAACTTTTCGGATGAAGCGCATTTTCATCTTGGTGGGTACGTTACTAAGCAAAATTGCCGTATTTGTGGCTCAGAAAACCAAAACGTGGTCTTACAGAAGCCAATGTACCAATTACGAGTGACTGTTTGGTGCGGCTTGTGGATCGGAGGTATCATTGGCCAATACTTCTTTAAAAATGAGGATAGAACAACCATTATGGCCAATGGAGACACCTATCGCACCACGATAATTCATTTTTTGTGCCCGCTCTTCGTGGTGTTGATGTGAACGATGTTGGTTTTCAACAGGATAGTGCAACTTGCCACACATCTCATGCCACAATAGATTAATAAATCGTCAAACGTTTGATGGTCGTTTAATTATTTGACGAGATACGACCCCATACACTCGAAAAAGATCTCGAAAAATGGTCCGGTCGGATGGGGTACTGTGAGGACAGCCGCGGCAGCCATATGAATGAAATAATGTTTCATTTCTAACCGAAACAATTGTACTTCACAACAAAAAAATAAGTTTGGCAAAATTTCAAACTGTTTTTGTTTTATTGCATTTTTAAATTAAAATTTTTATATGGCCCACCCTGTAATTGTAAAATAATGAAAATAACCTTGTAATTTCAAGTATTTATTTTTAATTATAAATATATTACACGTATTTGTTGTAAAAATTTATTAAAAACAGTGCACAGTATGTAAAATATATAAAACAGAAGGACGATCGTATGAACTTTCTTATCCCTGCTGTTGAGTTATTTGCTGCCAATAAAAGAAAGTAAATAAAAAATTAATTTATGGTACATATGAAAGTGGCTTTATGTTGGACTGAATTTAACCACAATTTTTTGATTTTTGTTTTTTCATCGACATTTTGCATTTAAATTTTAAAAACTTTTAAAAGTATAAAATAATTTGTTTTTATTCTGAACAGCTGTTTTCGTACTCCAAAGATTTTTCATTTTATTTGATGTGTGATAGTGTAAAAGCAAAATGTAGTGAGCAAATGTTCCATTTGATTTTCTTGACAGTCAGACGAAAACCTTAAGATTTTCATTGGATTTTGTTACTTTTGTTTGCCTTAAACTTTTTGTTCAAACATGGTGGATCTACTGATTTTTAGCCGTATAAAAAGTTAATTTGAATGAATGTGTTCCATAAATCAAACAGGCCTCTATAGCGAAATGCCGTATAAAGAGGTATGCGTGTACTCGGTGGTAATGAAAACTTAAATGAACTACTTCAAGGAATATCTCTTCATTTAGCCAGATCAGCAAGGCGAACAGCAATATTTTCAGGAGTTTCATGTGTATAAGTTTACTTTTTAGGCACGCATTTAGTTGGAACAAAATGAGGCGCTGATTGATATTTTTCTGTCTCAGGTAAGTGAATAATATTTTCAACTACGTAAAATTTGTATTTTCATGTATCTTTTTCATTTAAACGGGTTTTCAGTAATTAAAATTTTCGATTTAACGAAGCGAAGTGTGCTTTAATAGTATTTTCACACGATAGCATTTTTTCGTAATTCGCTAATTATGACCCTAAATACATTGTTCTTCATATAAGATTTTGAGAGGGAATGACCCAAATTGTCAATAATTCAATGTTTTTTACCATATTAATTATTAATGATCTCTAAAATGGAACAAAAGAAATTTACAAAAAAAAAAAATTATGATAAGAAGGTTATTGGCAACATCAAATCAAGGGTGACCATAAACAGAAATTTGTTGTGTGATAATGTTAGTGAATTTTAGCTGTGTGCGTCGAAGAGAAAAACTAAAGGTAAAGAACATCACAAACAAACAATTTTTAAAAGCGAAGCGACATACGTCCACTTCCATTCACATCTATTCCACAACTAAACAAAATTTGTTATTTCTTATCTTGTTATGATATGCTAATTTTCGTTCGGTTGTATACATATGCACTGTAAATAATTTTCGGCCAGATAAGGCTCAAAACAGCTTATCTGTTCAACTATGATCAAGATTGACCGAGAAAACCAGATTGTGTGTCTGTCGGTAGCCAGATTTTTAATTGTCAAAAAAAGTACATTGAGGAAAAGTGAACAGTACAATTAAAAAACACATTTATTTTTAGTGGTAGTGCTTACTCTTCATTCGTCAAATATTTTCCTCAATGTGACCGTAACTTTAGTAAAAATTTTAAAACAATTTGATTTTACCACGTATAAAATTTGAGGTCACATTGCTTTATCAATCTTAGATTAATAAAAGTCGGAAAGAAAGTCGTATGGGCTTTAGGACGGCGCCGTAAATATGTATTTTATCGGAATATTTCAAACCACTTTTTTCTATACTCAAAAACCTTTATATTTTATAAATAACGTTCAACACACAAAAAAAAAAAAACAGGAAAATAAGTACAAAAAGCTAAAAAAAATTATTTTAACGTACTTTTTTAGGTGCTATGCAGAAAGCACTACGTCTGGCTACCCTAAATATGTAGTAGAATAATATGCTAATTATTAAAAAATAGATAATTACTTTATATAACTAGGTAAGAAAATCAAATAAAATATGAAAATAACGGTAGTCCCGAAATGTATGAGACAAAAGCGTTTTGAGTTCGCTTTAACGCTTAAGTGTATGTTAAGGGCTATAATTACCAGGGGAACCAGAAATATGCAATTGCTATTTTTTCTCATGCATCCAACCAAATCGAATTTAAAATATTTATTCGTTTTATGAATTTTTATCGATCGATTCCACAGATTTGTTAGTGCATTTTTTTGATTTTTTTTAATAGTTCAATTTTAAGAGCATATTTTCGATTTCTTTATTTGGATATTTTGTGCTTTAAAATATTTTTACAGCAAAAACAAATTTTTGTTTTAGTTCTGATCAAGTCATGGCTTTTTCTAATTCTAATACATCTAACAAATTATATTAGCCCATATTGAAATCAGGTCTTAAAATATGATCTTAAAGAATTGTTGTCTTTAAAATATATCTCCACTTCATTAGTATACATTGACATTTTCATTAAAAAAAAGTTTGCTTAAATTTAATAGACTACGCTTTACATTTAAAAATTTTAATTAAAAAATTTTAATTAAAACGTGCTATCTTACCAACAATTTTAAGTTATGTAGTTAGACCCCTTAAAAATTGATGTACAATTTATGGTTTTTATTTATAAAGAATTAGAGTAAACCCTCCCGCGTTGCCGGGAGCCATTGTTGTATCTGCCTTTTGACTGATGTGAATAGATGAAGAAAGCTTTTACAGTTACCGCTCTCTACACATGTAAAATTCCATATATTTTTTTAAATGATGGTTTGTATTAACTGTCAAGTTATTTAAGCCAAATTTAGAAACTTCAACTCTAACCACTCTCAAGATATACGTAAATCATTATTTAATTTGTATGGGAGGTACCATGCCACTGATTCCACCCACTTTTTTACTGATGGTTTGTACTATCTAAAAAGCCATTTAGACTAAATTCTGAACTTTCTATTCTAATCGTTCTCTAGATTTTGTATGGGATATGCCACACCCACCTATTCAATTTCGCCCATATTTTGACTGATGATGCGTATTTACTACCAAGTTATTTAGACTAAAATTCAGAATCTTGCACTATTACCGTTCTAAAAATATACAAAAATCAATATATACTGTGTATGGGAGGTGCTACTCCCACTTAGCCAATTCGGCCCAATTTTTGACTGATGATTTGTATTGACCACGAAGTTATTTGGCCAAATTTAGAGACTCTTACTATTATAGTTTTAAAGATAAAGACATATAAATACAAATTTTATATGAGCGTGAAGCCACACGCCAAATGAAAGCTTTCTACATATGCTTTTTATATACACAGTTTTAACAATATTTTGTAACTCATACAAAGTTTAAATGCTATAATAAGCTTCGTTTTCAAGTAAAACTTATGCAATACAAAGGAGTTCACTCTAACGTGAATAACTCGCGAACCAATGGACCTACAAAAACCATATATATATATATAAAAACTTTGGTATTGACTTCACCTTCGTTTAAGGGCTTACAAAATAACGATTGGCTCATTTCAGAGAACATCAATTACGCCGCATTTTATATTCCTCTTTTATATACAATATAGATGCAAAAAGTCAGAGTAGTATTGGTTTACGAGTAAAAAACCGAAAACAAGAAGTTTTGGTTCATTCCAACAATAGTCACCAAGCATATGCTGGTACCAAAAACTATTTCAAAGGATTCCAAATCTTAGCGAAACCGTTCACCATGCTTGTCATTCATATTTCCAAGACAGATCAAGATATTTCGCAATATGTAGTTTTTTCCTAAAAATTATCGATCAACAAGTCTTAAAGAAATCCAGGTCACCGGCTCGCTCAGCCCGCTCAAATTTTAAATCAAGATAAATTTCCTTATTTTGAGCACTCCTAGTTTTGATTTGGACTCGGAAAGATTAAAAAATAGACTGCAATAGTATCAGAACACCGGTTTTGCCTTTTCCAAATTCTTTACAAAAATCATATCTTAAACTTGTGTTATTAATATTCGAATGGATATTAACGATGTTATGTACCCTAAATATTTCTGATTTCTTAGTTTATGTTGAATTGTGGTTCATAGAGGATACCATCTATAATTTTAGTAGTGTTCATGTTGTTTTCTAAACAAACTTGAACAGTTGACTCAGAGAAACCTTCTTTTTACATATTACGATCCATTGGTTCATAGAAATCTTGTTGAATTAACTTTTTTTAAGATTAAATAAACTTATTACATTTTGCTAGAAAATTCATTGCCTTATATGACAGTTTCTTTTACTCTTATGGAATCTTTAGCATAAAACTTTTTAAACATCCTATGCAATCTTAACTTATTTGTTGAGCACGAAGAAAAAATAACGATTTTTGAAAGAAAATGGAAAGAAATTATTATAATTTTTTTTTTTTTTTTTTTTTTTGTAAAAGTTTCCTCATCTTTCATTTCCATCTCTACTGAACGTATTTTTTTATATTTTTTGCAAATCAATTATTATTAAACATTAAAAAGTTGTTTGACTTTTTATTTATTTGGCTTTGTTTCGTTTGTCGCAAACTGAACTTGTGTGTATTCGTGCATAATACAAAAAACCAAATATTCGTATAAACGTTTTATACGTGAGTGCAGGAACAGTAAAACAAACAAACAATAAAAAAACAACAAAATGTTAAGTTAGGGTACCGTTAGAAAAAAGGGTAACATTTCCGGTTTTCTGGATTTCTATATATTTTATCATCATTTCTCCAGATTTTTTATTTTTTTTAAAGAAATAAAATAAAATGAATAAGAAAGAGTATAAAATAAAAAATATGAGAAAAAATAAAGATCTTGGCTCCAATATTGTTAAGCTCCTCTTTTAAGGTACAAGAGTTGGAAAGAAAAACCCTCGTTATGACTTTAAAGTTAACTTTATTTGTTGTATTGCTGGTTGCTTTTCTTTTACTGTTGCTTGTTGTTTATAGTTAATGTTAATGTTGTTATTGTTGTTTAATTGTTGTATTTTTTATTTTCTTCTCGTGATTTGTGTGCTTTCTTGCTATTATCATTGTACTAAATATTACTATGGGCCTGTATTTTAAATTTAAGGTGACCATAGTTTGGTAAGAGTATTTAAACAACAGTGGCATTAAATTAAAATATACATTTATAGGTTACAGTTAGTTCACAAATTGAAGTTTACTTCAAAAAAATTAAAGTTAAGCCATTTTGTACGAATTCATAGTTTTTCATTCTATTTGGTACAAATAAATTTAAAATTTTTGCTGTACGCCACTGATGTGGTTGGGCGTATTCTGGTGTTACAGTTGCATTGGTTGGGATATGTCGCCTGCATGAGTGGTAATTCCTCGTTCGAAAGGTGGTTGATATGGAACTCGAAGGATGCCGTAAGAGGCGACCAAAAATCCGTTGGAAAGGCTATGTTGGTAAGATTCTTTTAAAACTTGATGTGACTAATTGCAAAAGAAGCGACAAGATCTACGTGTTTGGATTTACCTATGCTTGACTATACTACCTTGATCAAAAACTTTCCAGAATAACCCCCGTGTGGATGTCCCATCGTTCTGATTTTGTTAGGTTGGTATATCTGTTGTTGACATTCCCGCTGAATCTTACGTTATAGCTTGGCATTTGCAAAAGCTACGTAGCCTAGAGTACGTCTATCTCTATGTGTGTTGGCAAAAGACGATTTGAGAGGCTAAATCTGAAACCACATTCATCAAAAGGATCATTACTGGAGACGAGACGTGGGTTTATGAGTAGGACACACAATCCAGATATCAGGCAAGTGAATGGCGTTCACCAAATAAGCCGAAACCAAAAAAAAAACATCGTTTTCAGTCAAAAAAGAAGACAATGCTCTCGGTTTTCATTTTTGCCAGAAGGCCAGACAGTAAACAAAGAGTATTATTTGGGCGTTATGAGACGTTTGCGTGAAGCAATTTGTCGAAAGAATTGTGAGCAGAAAATTTGTGAATTTTGCACCATGATAACGCACCGTCGCACAGTATCATAATTATTGGATATTTGTTGACGAAAAATGCAACAAATACCATCCAACAGCCACAAAATTCACCTGATTTGACTCCTTGTGACTTTTTTCTGTTCAATCGAGTTAAAAAACCATTACAGAGAACGTGCCAATGCACATAGTGATAGATGTACTCTTGAGTACGTAGCTTTTGCAAATGTCAAGCTATGACGCTTAGTTTTAGCGTGAATATCAACAACAGATGTACCAACATGACAAAAAAAAAAAACTTAAATCGTAACGATGGGACCGCCACATGGGACTTTTTCTGGCAACTTTTTGATCAAGGTAGTATACCAACTGAGGTTGTGAATGGCCATATGTATAAGTAAGTAAGGAGACAAAACACAATCTTGACCTACGACGTGTCGGATGATGAAAGTAGATCTTGTAAATTGCACACTACACTGAGTGTTCGTATACATTCGCGAATCAAATCAATGAATCACTTCATTTTAATTCAGGATATCCTAAATTTGGCAGCGGTTAAGGCTATCAAAAGCTCGTTCAAAATCCACGAACAGAAGGTGAGGAGATCAGAATTCTACAGATTGATTCACTATTATTCGGAGTGTGTTAATATTATCTATACATAATCTTGGGGTCTGAAACCATTTTGTTCGCGTCGCGAAAGTAAACGTCAGCACTTTTTGAATGGTATTGAGAGGAGTTAATCCCCATCAGTTTTCAGATATGCTCAGATCTTCCTTCTTTTAAATCATAAGTAACAGAAGCTATCATAAAATAGCTCAGAAATTAGCAACGTCAGTAATCTCTATCAAAAATCAAAAAAGTGGAATATTTGTAATATTAAATTAAAATTCTAGCGTAAAATTGGTTCCTCGGAAAAGAAAATTGACAAAAGTAATACCCTGTTTGGTAGGCCATTAGTACGTGTGGTCCTATAAGCAAAGAAGAAGCCGTTAAGGAAACGATAGGCTCTAATATTCTTAGAGGCTCATCAAAGACATTAATAACAACGACGCAGGATGTCATCATAGGTTTGCCAGTTCTAAATGCCCTATTGAAAAATGTTGAATGTTAACAAAAATGTTTTCAAATGGTAGGCAAGAGGGAGATCGATTATTCGATTTTTTTAAAAACCGGTTTATGAATAATTCGAAAAGTATCAATTTAAAAAAATCGGTTTTCAGTTAATAATTATTCAAATTACCGGTTCTTAATGCTTGAAGTACAGAGCTGGACCACGTCGTTTTAAAAATAAGCCGAAGCTGTCGGAGAGCTTAAAATTAAAGCGGCAATCAATATTATCAATAATTCTAAAAAAACTCATAAAAACTATACCAAAACGTGTGCGGAGGCCATAAAAAACAAAGTTTATTACACAAAGTAGTGAAAGTTGCTTAAGTTTCGAACAGCTACTGAAGGAGCTAATTTCGTTTTTGTTGTTGTATTACTTGGTGGAGAATGGGATTAAAAGTTCGTTATTATAGTTATAATTTAGGTGCCTAAGATAACAAAAATTAAATGTTTTACTTTGAATAAATCTAATAAATGCCTCGACAAGAGTAAGCAAAAAAATTGTAAGAACGAGAGAGATTTTCGAAATAAATAGACGCTACTGCCAATGAAAAAAATGTATTATATAACTGTTAAGTCGGATCATTCTATGGTAATAACGTATTATCTCTTAGTTATGTTTTATTTTGTTGAAATCCGAATATTAATTTTTAGTAATTATGGATTAAATTTCAGGTACCAATTTAAATGTAAACAGCCGTTACTATTTTACATTATAATTAAGTTAAACAGACCTTTACACCGAAAAAACTAGTTAATGTTATCTTACTTTAATTAACGATAATCAAAAAAATAATAATAATAATAAATAAAATAAATAAAAAAATAAAAGATTTAAGTATTCAGTTCTTGATTTTTGAATATTGATAAAATAATAAACAACCATTAATGAACAAACAATTTACAACCGAATTTTACAAATAACACGTAAAAAATTTCCTTTAGGCTTTCCAATGCAGTATGTGTCATTCCACTGACAATACAATATCTTGAATCCGTGAATAAAGAGAGATTAGTAACAAACAACAATAAAAAAAAATTGCGAGAAATCTTATTTCATTACTATTTTTTTCTTTTTTATGAAAAATACTGTGCTATAGTATTTTTGAAGAAGTTTATTGCGATCCTGTATTAGGAAAGGCATATTGTCGTGCGGCTGTGGTATAATATGTAAGTTAAGACATCCACCTATCAAGCAAGAGGTTCTTGGTTCAACTCTTAGCCGGACCTTCTAACTGTTTTCAACTGCGGTGTCATCTCATAACACTGCTAACGACTATTTACGAGTATTTTCGCTACGAAAAATTTCTCTAACTAACGCATCTGCCAGCTTTAAACTATAGTCCTACTTTCAAAGAGTATAAAAATAAATATAACATAACATAAAAAACATAACATAACATAAAAAAATCCATAACATATTAAAATTGCCTTATTTTGAAGCAAGCTAAGTATATAAGCTTGAATTGTTTCTTTTGTCAAAAGTTAGGAAACTCAAATTTCTTTTTTGAATTTTATTATATAAATAAATAATTTAAATATTTTTAGACTATTCGAAATTCACGTTATTGAAGCTATACATACATATGGCTTTTTAACTTCAATAGTGTCATAACTCAAAAAAACATTATTTTTTAGTTAAGTAACTAACAATATGCGCAGTATTATGATCTATGTCGCATACAAGATTCTTTCTGACTTGCACAAAATTAAGAACACAGGAACAAAATGTTTATTCCTTGTTGAATGCTAAATAATAGGCAATATAAAATTGAAAATAGCTCACCTGAAAAATTTTGTTTTTAGAGTTCTTACAATATTGATGTAAATGAGTGATATGTTATAATTTGAATAAGACGTTTCACAAGAAACTTTTGAAAATTTAAATTTCTTACGGATTTTCATATAGAATCTATGGAATTTCCGGTCTACCTGTGTTATTTTTCTTTTAATATGGTCACTCTTAAGCTGGAATATGTTTGTTAAAGTTTGTTGATCACACGTCTTAAAGACTATACAGACTACACAGTATAACAAAAAAATAATTTTTTTTTAACGAATTTGGAGTCGTCGCAGTAGAGTAGTCTCAGCTCCAGAGATGATGATAATGTTGAATAAAAAACGAAAAAAAAGAAGAACAAAAGCTTAAGAACACACAACGATCGAACACTCCGACCACAAATACTCTACAATTACTGTTTCTTATTGAATCGAAAAGACACAAACAAATGCTTTTGGTTGTTATTTGGTTGGATAGCTAGCTGGCTGGCTGGCTGGCTGGCTGGCTGGCTGGTTGGTTTGTTGGTAAAATGTCTTTATATCCGTACATACATACACATACACATACACATTTACGTATATTCACAATAAAAAATAATAAAAAGGAAAGAAAAGTCTCACCGAAATAATAATAAAAATAAAATCATCATACACTAAATAAAACACTAAATAAAATAAGAGAAAAATAAGACAAACAGTAAGAAAATATAATATTTAAACATACATTTATAAAAATCTACTGTGATCCACAAAAGTAAGTGTCAAGCAGAAATTTTTTATGAATATGCTGCTTTCGTCAAATAGGTACTTTTGAGTTTGGGCTCAAGCTATTAAGTTTTAAGACCAGAAAAAATTTTAACAGAGCTATGCTATAAACACATTAAGGCTACCTACACCATCGCCTACACGACTACAAAAGTAGCCAAGTAACCAACTATTTATTATTTTATTAAATGTAATCAATGATTATTCTTTTTCAGTGGTGCCACATAAATTTTTTTGCGTTTTTAATGTATATATTTCATGTAATGCGTTTTTAAAACGCCTATTTCATGCATCCTATTGTGTGACATCACTAAATAGTTTGAAAAATATAAATTAGACTAAGTTAGCTACGGGCTACAACGCTAGTCGTGTAGTCGGTAGCCGTGGTGCCGACACGTATTCTATTTTTGACAGCTTGTAGTCGATGGTCGGTAGCCTTGAATGTGTTTATAGCATTACCCCAAATTAACCAAAGATCAATAAGAAGCAATGATGAGCAGACAGAAAAGGTGTCGCGATGTAGAAGCCATAAATTGTATTTTAAATGTTCTTTTCCTTTTAACTTTTGTAAGCAGCTCATTTCGTGTTTTTTTAATTCTCATTAAATCGATCCAATAAGTTGCATAATATTCTTCATTGATTGTTTTAACCTTTTGAAGGTAGTCAATGTGCATTATATCGCGTGCATTCCAAAAAACGTTCGCGTTGGCTTTAGCACCAATCTACCATGAGAAACCCACTGTTTTGACTGCTGTTTGGTCTCTAGTGTGCCGTGGTAGATCAACTCATCGTTCACGATTACGAAATGGTGCAAGTACTCGTCAACATTGCGGTTAAACAACAGCAAACACTCCTGCAAAGTTGTGACACGATTGCGTTTGTGTGCTGATTGTGAGCAAACGTGGCATCCATTTTGCCATATAAGATGCCTATGGCTTCCACAATCTCTCGCCCTTTAAATATCCGATCGGCTAATACTATACTGTAAATTTCTTCAACGCTTCGAGCATTTTCAGTCATTGTACGGTCACAACGAAATTCAGTATACCACTTTTGCGCCATTGAAGTTGATGGTGAAGAGTCCCCATAGGACTTATCAAACTTGACCTTGGTTTTAGTGATGTTTTGTTTTTTTCGTAAGAAAAATAAAGCTTAATTAGCATACGAAGTTAACTTTTTTTATTTTTTATTTTTTGTTTTTTAAATCAAGTAGTCACTACCAATGGCTGTCAAATACAAACTAACTGATGTGGCTTGTTCAAGTTTCGGCGGGAGTTAACTGACAAGCCTGTTGTCAGAATTAATGGTGCCTTTTCACTTAATACGTGGATAATACAAAAAGGCACGCACTAATTGAGCCACCGTCGTACCTTTAATCTGTCACTAATTGTGATTTTTTGTTTACCTTGAGACCAGTATTCAGGGATTACCCCTACTAATGCGAAAAGATTGTTCCACAAACGAAGAGTGTGATTAAAGTACGAATTCTCTCTATAATCCATTGTGTGGTTCGCTGGACAATCAACTACAAAAGGATGCGCTCTATGAGAAATACGGGTACTACCAAAGAATTTGTTATTACCGGGAATTAATCCCGATTAAACGATGATCTAATTAATCGATAGAGCTAGCTACCCTACCGTCATTAATAAACAATTTCGTCCTCTCCTGTACGCGGTCGAGAAGCCCCAAAATAGACTTTTAAGGACCGCCCAATACATGCAAGTTGTCTTCCATTTTAGGTAGGATATAGTTCTTGTGGATATAATAGGGTGATAGGGTGAAGTATTTGTCATACCGTCTTAAAAATCCGAGGCACTTGAATGCTTCTTTCGGCACTCGAAATATGTGATCGTTCCAACAAATGTATCTGATTCCTCAATATCTACATTACTTATTGTCACAGATGACACCACACCACCTCGTCTGTGTGCCAAAAAACAACATTGAACTTTGCGTGCATTTAAGTCAACCCTATTCGCATGACCTCACACGGAAACTTACGCCAGATCGCTTGTGAGTGTATCATTCATATTTCGCCTTTTCGCCTTAATCTTGAAAAGTCTCGGCCTACGATCAAAAGAATATGAATTACAAATGTTACTGTCATCAGTCAAAGTTGACAGGATTGAACGTGAGAAGAAGAAATTCGTTAAGAAATATTAGAGTGGGAGAAAGAAGAGAGCCTTGTGGTATCCCTGAATCATCGGATAAGATCCTACCTTTAACCACTCGTATAGTGTGATCTCTGAGAAAACTCGATATAAATCAAGAGAAATGACCACCGACACCAAAGCAATAAGTTTCGATATGAGAGCCTCATGCCAAACTCTATCAAACGCCTTGGAAATATCTAGAGCCACAACTTTACTCTAGCTAAATCCATGAATTGACCTGTTTCACTTTTCCGAAATCGCGCTAGCTGGCCTTCAGTGGCCCTTTCGGAAATCATACTAACGACCGTTTAGCAAATCGTTGAACTCCAAATTCCTCACAAGGTGGTGATGGATCATACTGTCCATAACTTTTGGAAGTACGAAACAGACTGCTATTGGGCTGTAGTTTTCTGGGTTGCTAGCCCCACCTTTTTGGGGATGGGCGTTTCATTAGCGACCTTCCAGCAAGTTGGTAAGATATCGACGCGATATGACGCACTGAAAAAGTTAGCGAATGGAGACGTAAATGTCGAAGAACACTGCTTAAGGACAAGTGCTAGTATCCCATCCGTCCCAGATGACTTATTTAAGTTGAGATTTGTAAGTAAATCAGGAACATCATTGACAGTGTTTAACAATTACCAAAAGACACACAAGTGATGGATGGCTTTTCTGTCACACGCCTTATACCTAAAACTAAAAACAGCTAATCCAGATGTCAATTGCATCAATAATTTTTCTAATGGATCAGATTTACAAAACCATTTTCTTCAACGTTTTCGTGGTATGTTGTCATACTAAGGTTTCATGGTTTGTTTCGGGCTTATGAGTAGAGCTTGTAAATATTATAGATAATTTTTTCTTTTTAATTACTTTAGACTCACGGCGTAGGCAACTGTATAAAATTGTTATCACAATTGAAACTGTAGCAAGTTTGATTAATAACGGTTATTGAAATCGATAAAAATCAGTAATTTTTTAAGTTGACAAAGCAATAACAGCGATTTTGATTTTAATATTGTTTTAATCTATATGTATGTATGTATGTATATTTTATGTAAATAGATTCTATCCTTGTTTTGACACCTATTGGTCTTTATAAAGAAAATGCTAAGACGGCCATTGAAGTCTACGATATAATTATTGAGAAGTACGATATATTTTTAATTTTTTTTAAGGTGCCACGCTCAATCTTCCTTTGGCTTTTGTTTTTTAATTTAATGTGAGCCTTGATAATAGAAGACTATATTTTTAATACTCGTAGTCCCTTTCAAACGCACATATTGGTTTGCAAATCGGTTGAGTGGTTCCCGAGCTATTATATCACGAATATAGGGCAACTTATTTTTATATAAATAATCAAAAATAAAGAAATTCTCAACAATTTTTATAGGTCTAACTCTTGTTTACTTAGAGTGCTACAGCTTGACCTAATATGCTACCGTGTAAGCTTGAATTGCCCATGTCTACAGAATCTCTGTTTAAGATCATCGGAAATTCTGACCCATATTCCGGAAGTAAAATATTAACAATCATTAATTTCGTCAACAGCTTCACGTATGATGTTCGAATATTTTTGGTTCGAACAGTATGAAAAAAGTAATAAATAAATAAAAGCGATAACAATAACAACAACAAAAACAACATAAAAAAATATAAAACGAGGTAACAATACAATCAACACAACGAAAAACCGTTCGCATTTAGAGTGCAACTCAACAGAAATCAGTTATTGTGGTCTTCGTCGTTTGACGGTGTCATTCATAAAAGTGCTTTTGAAACGAACGGATACGGTTACTTATTCCACTTACAAAACATCCGAAAGAAAAATTTTAAAATTAAGAAAAAGCAAATAAAAGAAACACTTTTTATTAAAAAAAAACAAATATAAAATTAAATAATAATAAAAGGCAAAAACAAAAGCAACAAAGATTAAAAAAGTAACGAAAAAATTAAAAATAAAATAAAAAATATGACTTGAAATAAAGTAATAAAGAAAAGATTTTTTAAAGTGAACTACCACAAAAACGTATAACACAACACTAAACTTGTTGGTTGGTTGCTTGGGTTGTCTTCTCTTGACTTGACTATTTTTTTTTGATCTGTTGTTTATATGGCTTAAATCATTAACTTGACTTATAACTTTACCGATTTGAAGTGTTTCGTTACTATAATATGAACTTATTATTGTTATTGATATTATGTTTTGTTATTGTTATTATTATTGCTGTTGTTATTGTTATTGTTTACTGCAAATAAACAATGAAATCTAAAAATACACAACAACATGGTTGTAATGGTTCTGTAAGAGAAGGATTTTTTTTTTTTTTTTTTTTTGGTTTTTTGTAAATATGATATTCGGATAAAGACCAAAGTAAGCAAAGTAACAACAATGAAATGAACTTTAGACCATAAACTAACTAACTGAATCTTCAAAGTCAGCAAACATTTATACACACATATGTATATAGAAGATCTCAACATTAACTCGTTTTTCAATTTTCTATTAACGATGTCAAAGGGAAATACACGTAAACAACAATAGTGACTGCTGGCCTCTTTTTTTAAGATTTGAATTCATATTTTAATTGGAGTTTATGAACAGCTTGAAAATTTTATAATATTGTGAAATAAATATTTTGTTTTTTACGAAAATAAATATGCTAATTTTACGAAAATAATATGCTAATTTTACGAAAGTAATAAAGTCCCTTTGTGTAACAAATGGCTAAAACTCAAACAAGTAAAGAAAAAATTAATCAGTAAATTATAAATTTCAACAATATGCTAGAATTTCGTGGAAAAGGCTAAATCTTCTACATAACTGGCTTAAATCAATCGATAAATAGATTACAATATTGCAAATTATAAGGGTATTTTGTGCCTTTATATATTAACTTAATTTGAGTGATGAGTGTTTATAGTCCACTCATTTTTAACTAACTTCGGAATATTCTAAAGCATATGTACATATATTCGTTAAAAAAATATTGCAAAATATATTTAAAATTTATTAGAAGCAAATTTTGAAGGTAAAACTTAAAACAAATTGATATCAAACTTATTTTAAATTTTATGAATATGGGGGTAACAGGCCATATCCGAAAATATGAATCTCTACACCGCAAGACTGATTATTTGCTTATTGCGAACAGCTATGGTGAATTACAGATCGAAGGTATTACCAATGTGGTAAATGTGATGCTTATCCAGTAATTCACAAAATTTGTTGCACATAAAGAATTATGGTCCAAAGTCTACCATGATAGAGTTATGGCACGGTAGTTAAATGCTGCAAAAACCTATTTGCTCTATTGTTATTATTATCTACGGGTGGAGATGCCCAACTAGCCGCGGCATTGCGGCCTAAGGATCTATTGTGGTAAGCGCCCCGGGGTTAGATCTACTAATGCATAAGCTGGAATGAGTAATATTCACTCCATTTACTTCTCTATAGAGTTAATAACCATGGGTGGATGACTGCCCATTTGGTCAGGAAGCGCCACCCAGAACAGTCTCCATAAAAATAAAGAAATTACCAAAGCAAAATATTCACAGAGAATATGCTCTGTTGTCTGCTCCTCCTTCTGCACAGATGGTACTCCTTGTCAGGAACTATATTGAGATTAAAGCCATCGAAACCCTTTAAGTCGAAACCCTTTAAGTTTCCTCATAATTCCGCTGCCGATAGCACAGCTCCTTATCACAGGTAAAGGGTCCTATCAACCGTTTCAAAGGCCTAATCCGCTAAATTTGAACTTGAGTTAGCTTAATACAGGAGGCTCTTCACAAAAATAGAATAATTTTTTGTATTTTGGACTAAAAGTTTGTATGGAAAAAAGGTTAAAAGGTAACTTAAATATTATTTTACTCGAGCTACCAAATGTGTGATAGATAGCGTAGAGTTAACAAGAGATATTGTTTGAAAAAATGAGACCATTTACCTAATCTTAAGGAATTATCTTTACTGTGTTTTGATAGCAGTTTTATACCAGTTTGACGGACGAAGATTATAATTCAAGACTATGAATTAACTTAGGGGTATTATAAATATTAGCACTTACTGTGAGCTTCAAAATAAAGTGTACAACCCTATTCTCTAGTATTTAGTCTTTTAAAATACGATGTACTTAAACAATTTATACTTTTTTAACTTTATTTAAAGCTTTACAAAATTCTAACAGAAACAACAACAAAAATTCTTCCAAAAACTAATGTTATACAACAAAAACGGAAGGTATTCAATTTTTTACGCGTCAAAAAAAGTGTATAAGAATAAATTTATGCCACAAAAAAGAATGAAGTAGAAATACTGGGGAAGTGATACCATTTTTCTAATAGGTGCTAACGAATACAACAATAATATCATTTTTGGATTTTCATTACAAACTCCATCTTAAGTGCCGGATAAAAAACAAAATTTTTGTACTATCATGCATTTATAATTAACTTGCATAAATATTAACCGATTTTAAGATTGG
Source organism: Wohlfahrtia magnifica (assembly GCA_023159175.1). Lineage (NCBI taxonomy): Eukaryota > Metazoa > Arthropoda > Insecta > Diptera > Sarcophagidae > Wohlfahrtia > Wohlfahrtia magnifica. The sequence goes on along the minus strand of JAKWBJ010000001.1, from coordinate 567,903 downwards.
CGGATTTAGAAAGAAGAGAAACAGACCTAATAAATAGTGTATACTTTGCTTAAGTATACTTAAGGCATCTCTTAAGCAAACACATTTTCTTTCAATTTATTCCAAATTTTACAAGTTTAAAGTTTTCACTCGCTCTTTTACTTAAGAATCGTCCTATTTTTGTATTTAGTAAAGTACTATGTTTAGTTATTTCATTTTTTAAAATCGAATATAAATTGACAGAGTTATTGAGTTATTTGGTGAAATATGGTTAGTAACTTTAGAAGTAATAAACAAATCCCGAAATTGTAACCGAAAACCCATAATAGTAACTGCGAAGAATGTTTTACGCTTGAAAGCAACTCATCCAACAGAAAAAAATAAATTTTTTTTTGAGTGTAATATATACATAAACAATTCATTTAATTCTACTATTGCATTTTTATAAGTGTACAATCAAAATTTTAGCATTTAAATCTTAATGAATATTCTACTTTAAAACGTTATAAAAAGTGAAAATAAATTAAAAAATATATATGTATGTATATACTATATATACATAATAATTTGAATATTATCTTAAAAATAAGAGTTTGAAGTTTAGTAAGTGCAAAAGACAAGTAAATTGTAAACGTAATTTCTGCAATGTCAAAACAAATAAAAAGAAAACATTTATTTTAAAGGTTATACAAAGTATTAGAAAAATAGCATATATACTATATATATGGTTACCTTAAATATAAAGCAGCGTAGTGTAAATAGTGTAAATATAAAATTTAAATTCGAATATATTTTTTATGTTTTTGTCCAAATAATGGAAATTAACGAAAATTTTTTTGTGCAAATTAATTGAATGATAATCAATAATACGAGTACACGTATAAAGAAACATCAACAACGTTTATGAACGACAAAATAAAAAGATTATAAAAAGAGCATACCATTATTATATTGCTGTTGTGAATTTGATGCAATATATACATACACTGCTCGCCATTTGGTTACCACACCATCAGTAGTTTAAAAATATATCGCAAAAATTAAAAACGCTGTATCATATATGGTCTTTTATGCTTTATATACCTCTTATTGTGAGAAATATACAATAAATTTTACAAAACTATTTACCGTTATACAATTTTTTGATATTTTTTGCGCATAAAGAGTTGTCTAATGCACCCAAGAGATATTTTATTTCTAATTCACAAGAAGCGAAAACAACACAAAAAACCAGAGTGAAAGCAGGCTTAACTACCTTACGGCGTTATATTTTAACAATTAAAGATATATGTAAGGAGAATGAAACTGAGAAAAAACACATTTGCTGCACTCAAACGTCCAAAATTAATGAGAGACATCATGTGGTTTTCTTAGATGACGAAAAAATCAAATTGGTAGGCCCTGCTGGGTATACCTGTTATGATCATTGAAAGGTAGCGCATTATATAGATCGCCTACATAGTCGAGCAGGTGCTATTATGGTATGGAGGGCAATTTCATATTATGGCATTTACTCGATCCATTTTTTAAACACGACAACAAAAGCTATTTCTGCAACGAATAACTAAAACGGCTTTCCCGACTTTTATAAATTTTTTTGGAGTAAGATTATTCAACAGGATAACGCACCTATTCACAATATCCGGATTATAAAATGCTATATGAAGAGAATCAAAACACAGAAATTTTAAATTGGACTCTTGTTACCTCGTTTTAAACATAATCACAAATTTGTGGCTAGTGGGAAACAAGACTCGAGTGTTTCAGAGCTTATTTAAGCCATAAAACATGCCTGGTACTCAATTAACTCGATTATAGCCTATATTCTTTAAAAAGATAGTACTTTGCCACGCCTCATTTTTAATTAATTTTATACAACATAAAAAAAGTTGTCTTATGTTTATAATTTTATAATTCGAGAACCACCAAACCGATTTACAAACCATTACTTGCGTTGGAGAGGTGTATTTCTTCTGATGGTTTTGGTTCAACTGAGCGGTGCCATCTTTAAAACGGTAATAAGAGTTTCTAAATTTGGGCCAAATAATTTTGTGGTCAATACAAACAATCAGTCAAAAAGTGAGCAGATTTGGATAAGTGGGAGAGGCACTTCCCATTAAAAGTTAATTCTGATTTTTGTATATCTTGAAATAATAGTGGAGGATTCTGAATTTCGTCTAAATTTCTTCGTAGTCAATATATATTATTAGTCAAAATTTGGGCGATATTGAATAAGTGGGTGTGGCACCACCCATTCAAAGTAAATATTAATTTTTATATATCTCGAGAACGGTTAGAATGGCAATTTCTGAACTTGGTCTAAATGACTTGGTAGTCAATACAAATCATTAATTTTAATGAGTTCCTTTAAATTTTTCTTATGAGGAATACATTTTATATCTATACATCATAAAAGCTCCTAGAAACGCGGTAATGGTTACTCCAGTTATTTATAAAAACAATCGTATTTAGGGAACATAACCATAAAGACAAAATACTGACTAAGTTTTATTGAAATGATCTATTCAAGTGGCGTATTTTTTCATAGTAATTTCTAGGAAAAAAATAAAAAAAAAAAATTTATAACGGTAAATAGTTTTGCAAAAAAATTTTTCTCCAAAGAAGAGATAAATAAAGCAGGAAAGACCACATATGATAAAAGCTTTACCGCGGTTATAATTTTTGAGGTATATGACGATATATTTCAACTACTGAGGGTGTGCTGTTCAAGTGGCGAGCAGTGTATTTAGAATTTATTTTTTTTCTTATTGACTCCATAATGTATTATAATTATTTTTTTAAATGCTATAATTTTGCATAATGTATAATATTTATAACGAAAAGTGTTGATAGTCCGTGACGTAAAATTATATAGAAGCCCTCTGAACATTTAAAACAATTTTTAAATGATTTTTAGTTCTAAAACTAAACTTTCAAGTAGGGTATCTTATAAAAAGATCTTAATAAATTATTACAAATTTTTTATAACTTTTTACAAACAAAATAGAAACGATAAAAATGAAAGTATTTACATATAAAAAACACGTGTTATAAAACCATTGTTGTTCTGTTATTTGATTTTTATTTTTGTTTAAGAAATTAGGCAGACAGTAAACTTTTTTTATTTAAAAGAAAAAACGTTTTTATACAATATTATTAAATGAATCAAAAGCGGTTGGATTCTGTTGTTAAAAGCTATTAAAATTTAAAACATAAAATAGCAACAAAGAGATCTTAACTTTTATTAGCCTATTTTTTTATGAGTTTTAACAAAAGAAATTTTTTAAGTATAATACATACTTAAATGTATGAATACACATGTGTACATACATATTTTTAAAGCTATTTAACAAAATCATAGTCGCAAAAAGAGAAAGAAATTTTTAATATTTTTATGTAAAATAAAAAAAAAACTAAAAATTAAAAAAATAAACGTTTTTTCAATTTTGTTAAAAAAATTGTTTACAACTTAACATATCAGGAAAGCGTTTTTCCTAAATTGTGTTGTATTGTACCGATACGTTAAATTAAACTGAACATATATTTAAAAAAAAAAGAGCCAATAATCAGAAATAAAAGGTTCTTTTTTGGCACATACGATATTTTGCAATCAAAGTTTTGTAAGGATGTTTGTAAGCTACTTACGATATTTTAATAAGGCTATTGGAATTTTTGGACACATTTGATAGCTAATTAAACAGTTATGGAAAGGAAAAACCGGGAAAATGAACCAATAACAAAAAGAAGAAAAACATCATACTTTGGACACATCATGAGAAACCCGAAATATAAGCCACGACAAACCATTGATTTGAGGAAAAATTGAAGGAAGACATTCTAGGGGAAGAAAGAACACCGCATGGTTTGATAACATAATGACTGGAGTTCGAGATGTAGGGCATCTTTTGAGCGAGGCTAGAAACAGAGATTGCGCTGCAGTAATATTGAGTTGGTCATAAAAATACAATTGTATTGGTCCTTGATATTGGAAAAATGACTATTGGACTATTTGACTATATTGGAAAAATACTATTTACTCCCGGTGGCGGACATCGTAATTTATCATCGTGACAAACGCTAACAATGGTAAATCATCAATGACTAACAATGCATTTTCTTTGCATTGATCTCTTTGTTTGTGCCATTGCAATGGACTTTCATCTATGACTATGATTTAACGCTCAAATGCTCTACCGGGTTTCCGGAATAAAACAGTGTAACATTTTTTCAGACGGGTATTTAAGACTTTTTGCATAACAAACCTAGCACATACAAAGCTTTATTTGTTTTCGCTTTCTTAAGACATTTTATTTGCATGGCATATACGATAATTTCGTTCACAAGGAAAACAACAATGTCACATACCATAAAATTAATTCCGTAATATCTACCTAAATAATACCTTATTTACCTTACCTTATTTACCTTACCTTTGGAAAACATTTTCATCAAAAGGTAAATTTCATAAAAAATTTAACATACGTTAATTTCTCGCAAAGGAGTCGATATGTACATACAAATGTAGTTTTCCTAAAAATAGTGTTTATTAAACAATTTAATAGTGATTAATTATATAAGAATTATATTCATTAAAATCAAATAACATGTCTAAAAGTTCAAATATGAAGAAATTTCAATTGAACAGTAATGGCGGTGTGAGATATCAACTCGATTCTGGCTTTTTTGTGACTATATATGCATATACGTAAATAAGGTTAAACATTTTTATAAATATGATTGATAAGACTTTCTAAGTTGGCTCGAAAGTATGTTAAATTCTGTAAGTGCACAAAGTCTTTATCGTATAAAATTTTATATTCCCTTTGATCTGAAATTTGATTGAGAAAAAGTAAAAGCTTTTAATGATGTGGAACATTTAAATATCCAAACGAATAAATATCCAAAAGAATACTTTGAACAAGTTCTTAGTCGACTAAGGACATGACGTCATTCCAGAGAAAATATCGATTACTGTCTAGTCGCATATTAGTTAGAAACTATATTTTAAAGTTAGTCTTTTAAAATGTTAAGGTTCCCGATATAATCCCTCTTTAGAAATAATATCATTGGTAAGCGCTTTTAATAAAAATTATCCACATTTTATTCCCTGTACCTCAAGGGTTTTGGCTTAAAATGTATACATACTTATGTATTCATCATTATTATTACCATTCTAACCAGGCACACATGCAGGCGACTGCGACCCTTGGGATCTAGAGTTTGTTTGGCAGATCTGTTGCCCTCCTCATGAGCAACATCAGATCTAAAACCTTAATAGTAGATATGTCTGCAAATTAGACCCTACATCTCCACAAACATATCCATTTAAACCTATAAAGAACTCCATATTCACACAATATACATATGTTCCGCCGCTATCCTTTTCAGATCGCTCTCAGTCCGCAATGGCTCGTAAGACAATCTGTCTCGAGTTTCAATTCCGACCTGCCATACTTGAGAAGCTCAGAGTGGCGAAGTCCCCTTTCAGCATTCCAGTGTTCCGAGATTGAAGTTAGTAGTAAGTGGTGCCGCACAAAACTTATTTACTTATTGTTGTGATTGTGAGGACAGGAAATAGCCATCTATCTGATAGTGAGAACACCATTCGAGCACTTGTCTCCTCTGAGGTTGACTTAAGGTTAGTTTGGGAATACCTGTGTTAACTGTCCTAGGCAAGGACAACAGGGTCAGCTTATGCTAGGCCCCGGATCATGTACATAGGTATTCCCGGGAATAAAAGGGACGCTGAACTGGCTAGAAAAGGAGTTTTCACTCTACTGGTGGGGTCTGAAATTGAGTCTAATTAAGAACGACAATAGGGATATATATATTTAAATTTCTGGGTTCTCAGCAAAAACCATAAGTCTAGCTTTTTCTCTTTTTTTTGTAAGAAATCAGTAATTTTATAATATGTGTTCTCTATTTTTGACTTTTATTTTTTAAAACAACAAAAACAATACATAAACTTTATGCAATTAGAGTATTACTGTCGTAATAATTAATTAAAACAATTTCAAATATTTAATAATACCTTATGGAGTCAAACTTTAATTTTATTTGTCATTTAAAAATAATGTGTATTTTTTAATATAACAGATTTTAAATAACCAACATTTTTCATGAGTGTACGTTTGAAATAAACTTTTCTTACAATTCCAAGATTTGTTTTACATTTTTGTTAAAATATTAATATAAAACAAAAAAACAACAAAACTTTGAAAGTATAAATAAAATAAATATGAGCAACACAATGACCGCTCATGAACCCATAAACTACTTGGATAGCATCCTTAACGAAGAAGAAAAACGTTGTGAGTACAGTCATCAGTGGCGAAATTTCACCATCTCACGTTCCGGACGCTTTAAATCAAAAAACAAACATCGTAATGTTGTCGATGGTAAAATGTTTGATCACACAACAACATCAACAGCAACAGGCACACCATCATCAACATCATCCACATCATCAGCATCATCTTTATCATCTGCAGCAGGGACAAATTTATCGTCTGCTTTTAAAACATCCTCTTCAGATAAGGATAAGGTAAGCAAATTATATATTTCACTTTTTATATTTTTAATAAATTATTTTTAATATAATAATAGTCTGTTTGATCTATATTTCTGTTTATTATTGAGTTTTTAACTTTATTAATTAATACAATTAACCCTTAATGACACAAACATATTTTTGAAACTTTCTTGGTTTTAAATAAAACAAATTAACAAATTATTTAAATATGTCATGCAAATTAATTTTAATTTAATTTAATTAATTTTTTTTAATACACCATACTCTCGTTTTTCTGAGATTTAAATTAAGTGAAAAATTAGACTTATGTTTATAAAATTAGGAACAACTTGTTTGGGCCAAATACTCACATAAATCGCATGTTTTATATATTATCTGTCAAAGTAGGTTAAAGTATGAAGAAATCCTTAATAAAATTCGGAACAATGTCCGACAAAATTTTTGCTTAATTATAGTGCGATCATAATAGAACCATCACTTTCTAGCAAATGTAACTTTTTTAGGCACCAGAGTAAAAAAGATTATTATAGACTCTTTATAGATTAATATCTTTTAATCCGATCACACGAACACCTTCACTTCACATCAAATGACGAATAAATTTGTGATTAAAATCTGAACAGATAATATAAATGGTTTAATAGCCAATTTGTAAATGCAGCCACTGTGTACTTGTTCATCTGCTTATGTGTACTTGTAATCAAAGCAACTCGGATTTTATAAGGTTATTTGAATATACTTGACCACATGTCCTTTTTAATGAACATCTTTATTGCCTTGGTTTTGAGTATCACCTACATATGCGTATATCTAGAAAAATTACCTTAAAGTGTTAACTAACTAAGGTAATCTTTTAACAACCTTAACTTTGACAAAGCTTCTGCCTTACAGAAACTGCACATTGGATTTCAATCTGCAATGCCCAATCGAAAGACCGGTTATCATTCTCAGGTTATTTTTAGATAGTCTGTTGCAAAACTCAAAGTTTTTCCTATCATAGTTGTCCAGCAAATGCTTGAAGTGTCTCAAATCCGTTTGGCTTGAGATGAGTGCACACATCTCGTTTTCCTTCCTTTCTTCTAATTCTTCCTAATTTCTACATTATCCGGAACCCAGCGAAGGCTGTCCCTATTGTTCCTTCTCAGTTGGATCAATTTACCCCAACAGTCCCATACGGTTTGATTTTACTGAACAAATTTGGGTACAATGCGAAAAACTCTAAAATTTTTTGGTTAAGCAATATAATTAAGATCACTATGTCAAACTTCATTCTTTCAAAGCAATTGGTATAAGATTTGTAGCGTTAATTAATTTTTTTTTAATTTATGTGCATTAGCAAGGTGTAAATAAACTTAAATGTGCGCAAAAGAAATTTTTATAAGTTTTTTTGAAAATTTCTTAATTTCCCTCAACTTGTTTCAACAACAATAAAATAAGTCAAAAACAGTTGCGGAGTAATACGATAAACGTGAAAATTTTTCCTGACTGTGAAGAGCCTAATAAACAAATGAAAAGAAATTAGTGATACAAGTTTGCTTTTTATGAATTGGAATAAAGCCACAGCCTTGTTTACACAAGACGTTGAACTGCTTTTTTCGTTGTTTAAATTACTTATATGAACTACCCCGTTCACATGACACCATTGTAATTCATTTTCAATGGTTTTTTATTTTTTTATACGTTAATTGCTATTTGCCGGTAAATAGTGTTTTTAAAGTGGAAAAAAGTTATGCAACTAAATAAATCAATTTTGCGGGGACAAACAACCAAATAAAATTATCTTAAGTAATTTACAGGGTAATTGAAACTCTCTTTTGTATAGAGAAAATTTTAATTCGGCTCATAATTGGGGGTTGAATTGTGAATGAGAGAACGAACTACGAAAAAATGTTGTCGTGTGAGCATGGTATTGCAGAAACTATCAGAAGAGGTAAAACAACGCCATTGATAATTATGAAGCAAAATAAAGCATATCTACATATAAACATTAGTTGTCCTATGTTCGTGATTCAATAACTAGAGAACCACTCCAACGATTTCAAAATCAATACATGCGTTGGAAAGATCTACTATCACTGATTGTCTTTTTTTAAATTTGCAGTGCCATACCCATAGAATTTAGTATTTGCCTACATCTTCTTAACGGTAACAGTAAGACAGTCTAAATTTGATCAAAATAAGTTCGGAATCAATACAAATCATTAGACAAACAGTGTGCGCAATTGGATAGATGGCATGGTATTTGTCACACAAAGTAAATATTAATTTGGGTATATCTTGAGAATGATTCGAGTAAAATATAAATTTTATAAATTTGGTCTATATAGTTTCGTAATTAATGCAAATTATCAGTCAAAAAATTGGCGGAATCGGATAAGTGGACATGGTATCTCCCATACAAAGTTAATATTAATTTTTGTTTATCTTGAGAACGGTTAAAGCTTAAGTGTCTGAAATTGGTCTAAACGACTTCGTAGTTAGTACAAAAAATACAATACAGTCAAGGTCCACATTAAATTTAAAAATTAATTGCAAAGGAAGAGTAGGTGTAGCACATCCCATAAAAGTAATATTTATTATCGTAAATCTCAATAAGTATATCAGTGGGAGACATCGATGGCCGTCTTAGCATTTTCTTTATAAAGACAAATAGGTGCTAAAAATGGATAGATTCAGAAATGGGAATTTCTCTCCCATTTACGAGTATAATATACAAACATGTATTTAGATTCACGGGCCGCGAAGGATAGGTTAACCTAGTTACATACAGTACACAACAAAACATTTGCACGATCTTGTACTTACTATCGTATATCTTCATAACATAGAAAAGTATATTCGAATTTTAATTTGTTTGTAACAGTAAAAATTTACGTTAAAATTACAAAACCGCTATTTTGCGTGCGTCAAAACAATAGCACGAAATAGTTAAATTACCAACGACAAAAATCGTTCAATAACAAAAACGATAATTTCAAAATTAATCCGTTTCCGTTCAGCAGGCTCATTGACAACCATACACAGATGTGATAGACCACTGAAAACCAGAAAACGGAACGACAGAACGATTTGATACTCCGTTTAATAGAAAGGTATGTTTTCATATTAGGAAGGCCTATTACAAATCAATTGAAATTAAATGTTTCGATTAGATGCATCCAAACACGATTTGTAGACGGTAGATTACTATCTTGGCGAAGTGCAAAAAAACCATTTACTACTGCCAAAATTAGATTGGTCAGAATTGAATTTACAAAGGAGCAAGTAATCTTAGGTATACTTTTAATGGAAGACCGTAGTCTTCTCTGATGAATCTAAGTTTAATGTGAGACTTTCTTGTGGACTTAGCTTGTTAAGCTATATATAAAGGACAACGTCTTAATCCTCGGTATACCAAAGACGCTTTAAAAAGTAAAGAAGGAAGTGTTTTAGTCTGCGAATTCATTTCTGGCCATTTAAATAGGCCAATGCACAATATAAAGGGTGTAATGGATGGATTCGTCTACAAGGTCATCCTGAAATACACAATGATACCGCATGCAGTAGAGAAAATGACACTTGATTGAATACATCAAGAGGTCAACAATCCAAAATGCACAGATAAATGAGTGAAAAATCGCTTTGTAAGCAAACAAATCAATGCTTTGAAATGTCTAGCGCAATCTCCAGATCTCAATCCCCCAGCAAAACTATGGGTTATTGTAGATCTCAAAATAAACCACGACAATTGCAGAAATAAGGACGAACTTTTTTGACAAGTGGAAATTGTATTGAGTGAAATTTCTGGTGAAACATTATCAAATCTAGTCGAGTCCATAACATGAATATGTAAAGAATTTTGAGAATAAAATAAGGGCGATGCAACTGAATATTAGTAAAATTAATATATGAAGTGAATTTATTGAAGACGTTCTTATGGTTTGTCGCATTCAAAAAACTGTGTTCAACGTACAAAATGATATGAAATAAGAAATAAGATTTTTCTTCGTTTTTTTTTATGCGTTAGTGAATTTAGGTAACTTTATAAATAAAGAAAACAATTTAAAATCCTTTAAGTCTTTTGCTTTTGTTATTAAGATATTTTGCATTAACCAAAAATTCGTGCATACGAGTATGTTTTGTCGTACACTATATGCCATTGAACTAAACACACCAGAATAGTGTACTTTAAACGCACAAAATATTACATAACATTTTATAAAATTTAAAATTCTTATTGAATTTATTTTATTATAATTGATTATTGTGTTAAGTGCATAAAATTAACATGATATTTAGAACAATTTATGCAGTCTAATAGTTTTTGCCAGCAAAGGCCAGAGGTACTTCTAAGGGTTAAGTCTATGAACTTAATTAACGTCATCAACAGCGAGACAACTGCTGCTTATCAGTATTATTTGATATTTAAAGAAAAGTATTTATTTGTTTTTTTTTTTTGTTTTTTAAGAGTATTTTTGTTATATAAAATTGATGACTTGTTTGTTCAAGTTTTTATTATTATTTTGTTTTTATTTTGAACATTTCGCTTCTTTGTGTTTCGAAATATATGAAAAAGGGAGTTTTAAAAATATTGTATACCAACAGACATACATATACAAAAAACAATACATACACGAGTATATAACTTTTTAGCATATTTATATGGCTTCTGTTAAAATATATGTTTATGTGTATATATATGGGTTATAAAATATATTTTTATTTATTTATTTAAAAGTATATGTATGTAAATATAAAATTTTGTTTTATTACAATTTAGTTCAAAAACGGCAACAACAACTTTGAATCACACATAAAATCTGAGTCATAATTTATTCTTATTCTTTTTTTTTAAATATGTAAATTGTTACTATCATCCATGTTTATACGTGATCTTGATATACATTTAAACGCGTACAAACATATTAATTTATATAACAAAGACCCGTATGTGGTCTTGATCAATATAGTGTATTACAAAAATATTTATACGATTGGCAAAAAAGAATTTACAAGCGCATGCTACAGTAAGCAATACTACTGTCTTTATAATAAAATATTTATTTAACAACTAAAATGAATTTTGGCATTAGAGATCTAAATGTAAATTTTATGGAATTGAAGATTAAAAAATGTAAGCATAACACATGGGCGGAAAAGTCCCTGGCCTAACAAAGAAAACGCTTTTTTTCGTTCAAAATTAGCTTTATGTGCTCCATTAAGAGCAGTGCAATCATTTCAGAGCCGCTCTAACATTTCAATACCACTTTTATACAGCGATTTATCTTTAGCGTCAAAATAGGCCTCAGTTCCAGTTCAGTTCTTCAATCGTGCGAAATTTCTTACCGGCGAACATTTTTGTTGAGGTCTGCGAACAGCCAGTAGAGCCAAATCTGGCGAATACGGTGGATGTGGAAACAATTCGAAGTTTAATTCATATACTTAGTTTTGCCATTGTTTTGATTGACTTGTTTTTGATCAACAGTGAGCCAACGCGGCGCTCAGAGCTCAGAGCTTTCTCATAGTCTAATGCTCTTGCAATATAAAGCCAATACATTCTTTTGATATCTTTACGGTGTCAGCTAACTTACGCTGTTTCAGTTTTCGATCATTCAAAACGATTTTGATGGTTTTTGTTGACCACTGCTTTCTGATCATCGGTGCAGTTTGAATTCAGTAAACCAACGTTTTATTATTGTTTCTAATGGAGCGAAGTCCTCATAATACTTTTCAAGCCATTGCTTCGATTGAACGGTATTTTTTACCATCAAGAAGTAGTGTAGAATTAAAACACGAACTTGTTTTTGATCGATTGTTCTGAAAAAATCATGGCTAGCGTCACTCTTAGCACAATAATTAATAGAATATAATGAAATTTTAACAACTGTCTTCTAAAGGCTAGGACTAACTGAAAAAGAGGTTAATGTAAATAAGCTAGTGCCATCAAAGTGTTTTTCAGAAGTAACAAATTTAATTCCAGGTAATACTCGTATATCAACAAAATAATGTTTGTAAGGATAATGGTGTTCTTGATTTTATGAAACGCTGGTCCAAAATATTATCCGATCACTAAACAATAATAATATAGGTCAGTTATATGGAAAATCTAATCTAAGTTTTATCATATTCTTACTGAATTGACGTTAATTTGTGTAGGTTATGTTATAAGTGACTGAATACCTTAAATGTTCCTTTTTAATTATTTTAATTGTTTGTTGTTTTTCACACTTTCTTGGCCATATTTATATTTATCGACAGACGTTTACTTTTATGTATTAATTTTTTATCGAACAAATACATCAAAATTAAAGTACAAAAAAAAGAAAACAAAAATAATCCATTGTGTCTGAAGAACTGCAAAATTTTGTAAATTATTTAAAACGCAAAAGTTTTTGAGTCAAGTTAATGATGTTATTACCATCACATTTTTTTATATTTTTTCTTTGTTAAAACAAAGTCAATAATAAATCGTATTTTACAATCACTTACAAAAAGTATAAATATTTTATAAGTTATTTATTGGAGCAATTAATTTATGAAAATTTAAAAACCACAAATTAAAATATGCATAACATACGTCGTACATATCTACATACATATGTTTTCGATGAAACGTCACTCAAGCAGAACTACTTATGTATGTACATATATCTAATGGTATACATGCATACATATATAATTGTTACTAGCCTTTTAAAGGATTTGTTGTTATAACGCAACATTTACCTAAATTTAAATCCAACAATTTCGTTTAAATTAATCCCGTCTTGTTGACTCAACCATAAATCACAAAAAATCTTGAGCATTGTAAACGGGAACAGCTGCCGTTTGTGGGCGTTTTGTATTCTAAATTCAATTTTTTAAAACTACAGATATACCAGGATACTTGTGATATGGTGAGTAATACTCTTAAATATATATTTACAAGTTATCTACCTATGTATGTATGTATATATGTATTGCATTGTGTATTTTTATAGGTAACAAACAGATGTCTGAATACGAGTATTAAAAAGTGATTGTACCCACTAAATGTACAGAAATGAAACCGGTATTTTGCAAAATACAAAAAAAGCATTTTAGTGGCGTCTGCTTTGTTGTAATATTATTTTTTTTGTTTAAATAAAAAGTAATAGTTATTTATTTTTATAAATTTAAATTATTAGTGATTCAACTTAAACGGAAATAAAAACAAACAAAAAAATTAAAACAACAAATGATTCATTTCTTTTGAATGAAATACAATATTAGAAACAAAAAAATTGATGAAAATTTAAATGTGTAAACTTGAAATATGTAAATAAAATAGGTATGAGTTTCAACTAATGTACTATATGATTTCACCAAACTCTTTTCAAACAAAAGAAATAAAAGAGGCATTTTGGTCCAGCAAGACTTTTTGATACTCTCCATTACGCGAAATACTTCTTAAAATAATGTATGAAAATTAGAAGAAATTTGTATTTTTTGTCGACTAAATACCCTATTATAGTATTCAAGGCTTACATACATATGTGGTAATCAAAGGTAAATTCTACTTTAAATCTCATTTACTGAGATTGTTTAGGAAAACGTTTGCAGAATTTAACCAAATTTATTTCACCGAATAATGAACAATCAGATAAGCTGGCCAGAAAGAGAGCGTCCAATCCCATTTGTAAAGTAGGAAGGAAGCAAACTTTTGCTAGGCAACTACGATAGCCTTGACTTTTGTATCAGCATATCTAAAAACAATCTGATAATGAAACCAGGCATTGCAGACTCAACGAATATTTGAATAGAATAGGTGTAATTTCAAAACCGGCATGTAGATTCTGTGGGGAGGAAACTTAACTGCCGGAGCAAATACTTGGTGATTATTTGATACTTATGCATTTTAAGAGGTGGCAATCGGGCGCCTATCAAGTTTGGAATGTGGAGCTACCACAACTGGAACTGGACTTGTCAGATGGCCTTGATTTCGCTTGATATACATGCATTTTTACAGCTTGTCAAGAATCAAGAACAAATATTCTTTGTTAAGATTTTATAAAACATATTTTTTTAAAGTTTCCCTTTTACAAAGTTTCGTAAAAGACTATTGAACATTTAAGGGAATTAATAAAGTAAAGCGTTTTAAGTGTATTTGTTTTTAGTTTGGTTTATAAAAGAAAAAAAAAATTACATTTTTTAATAGGTATTCGAAAAAGTTGTTTACGAAGTTTGATCAAAAAAGAGACACATTGTTCTTATATTTAAACTGAGCTCTATTACACTACATATATACATACATATGTACCGTTTAATGTAGAACTTCTGGGTTTTCTGAGTGAAAAACTGATCGAATTGCGTTTTTCAGATCTCTACGGAATATAAATTTACGCCATTAAAAGAGCTCTGTAGAGATTGAAACAAATGATAATCTGACGATACAAAGTGCGGGCTATATGGTGAATGTATCAAAACTTGCCAGCTAAACTCTCTCAGTTTATGCCGGGTCATCAAAGATGTGTGTGGTTTGCCGTTTTTATGATGGAACACATAATTCTGTGTGATTCTGGCTATTTTAATTCAATTGTTTGACCTGATAGTGAAAAATTCCCTTCCAGTCCCACCAGACACACAACGTCACCTTTCTTGATGTCAATCCCAGCTTTGCCACCGTTTGCGAAGCTTCACCTTGCTTGGTCTATAATCTTTCCGCACATTATAGTTGCACGTGATCCACTTCACATCGCTCGCAATCAATCAAACAAGCTATAGTGTTATCTGATGAAATTAATATTACCAGAATTTACACTTTAGAGCTATCTACCGACAATTTGTAACCGAAGTTTTTCAAACACCTATATATTTGACTGTCAAACATCTTTTAACATCAAGTTTTTTTTCCATAAATATCAAGAAGTTTAAAACATTGATTCTGCCAACCCTAACTAGCACCAACCGATATCTTGAAATTCGTCAAGGCGTCGTAGCTGTAAAGGATATTAGAGTAAAACCATAATCTAGTAGGGATAATAAAGTAGACACAAAAGGTCAAATTACTTTATTGCGTCTTGGGGATAATAGTAATAATGTTTCACCGATGACTGTTCGATTAATTTTTACTCCATTCTGTTCTGAAGCAAAAAGTGTAGTTGTTTAAGGAAAAATATACATGTATAACAGATAAATTAGTTATGGATTAATATACATTAAATTCAGCACTATGAAGCAAATTTCTGATATTTAGGTAAACATTTGTGTAAAAGCACGAACAATTATCGACTGATCTTCCTCATATTTAAAAACTATTGAAATCTATTTCGGGCTTTTTTCAAATTGTCATACTTAAGTTACCAGATATTTATTGACTTTTTTGACATAGTTATTTAGTTTTTTTTTTTTAAACTAACTATGAGGATTGTCGTCGTGTTAACACGATCTTAGCTGCTTTAATTACCCTTTTACGCAAATTCTTAACTTATCTGCAATCATAAAAATTTGTTTCACACCATGTTCATTAGGGTGGTCCTTATATTTCGATAAGCTAAAAAATTTTCTTATAATTTCAAAATATGGTGCGAAAAATATTATCACGATATGGCAAGGTTAAAACGTGGCACATCGCACTTGAAATTTGCCTTGAAGACTTTAAAAAAAGTTTCGATGTTTATAAAAAATACATTTTTTCACATACATATGTTTAAATGTATAGTACGTACATAAATAACTGAAGGAAATGGTCAACTTGGGGGGCGATAGACCACGCCTTCCCTTTTTCTGAGGACCATAACTTTTTTCATAATGTATTTTTACACAAAACCACACATTGCATACAGCTTTTATTGCGTAATTAAGGACTTTTATGCAATTAAGTCCTTAATTGAGAGCTCTATGTGCTTAATTAATTGAGTCAAGTTTCATAGGCAAATCTATACAATGTCAAAATGAAAAAGTAAATGAAAATAGAGAGAATTGACGTTGTTTAATATATTGAACTGAAGAAATTATAATCAATGGCTCTGAAAAATAACAGGACATCGCTATAGACTGTAACAATTAATTTTTTAAGCTACTGTCTATATTGTATAATGTTGGTTCCAACTCCTTCTTTGGAATGTAGCGTCTAATTGTTGTAGAACCTAACTATTTTGGTTTTAAAACTATTAAATAAATGGAGTAGGTGCATTTACGGCCAAGCGACGATTTGGTTATCATCGTTATCCGGAAATACATATACGATTCTGAGTTCTGCTTGCTATCCTTAAAGGGAGTCTTGACGCATTGCGGATAGTGTAAAGAACCAAGTTCTATTTCTAAATTCTAAAATTTTACTTGTTTCCAAAGCGTAGATTGCTCTGTGTCCCGTTGCCGAAGCAAATTAGTAATTGAAATTCTTAAGCACTCTGTTTCAAAGTCCAATATTTCAAATATAAATTAGCAACATTTTTTTTTAACGAATGCACTTTTATCCATTTTGTTTTAAATTCACAAACCCTAGTTTTCATAAACAATATCTAAGCGTTTAAGACCAAATTTGATAACCTAGTGTTTTTTAAGAGTTCGAAGAAATCAAATTACAATACAAGACAAAAATATTGTTCGAACAAAATTTTTTTTATTATAATCTGGTTGATTATCTACACTTATTTTTTATATACGATTTCCGGCAGAAGTCCTCCTCGGCTACAAGTTACATGGTCCATTAGATCAGTCCAATTTTTGACTATATTTTCTAATAAATTTGGCATTATGTGATCAATGGTGGCTTGAATATGGGTTTTCAATGCTTCAAGAGTTGCTGGTTTGTCGACATAAACCAATGACTTATCATAGCCACATAAAATGCATTCCAGAGGCATTGAATCACACAAACGAGTGGCCGGTGAACAGGACGACTTCTGAAAGGAAAATTGTCAACAAATTGATTTTGCAATAATTCGATTTTCCAATCGAAAGCTTCGCCGTCGTGTTGAAATCAGATGTCGTTGACGTTAAGCTAATTAATTTTTGGAAACATAAATTCACTCAACATGGCTCGATAGCGCTCGCCATTCACCGTAACGGCAGCTCCTTGCTCATTTCGGAAGAAATACGGACCGATGATACCGCCACTGTGTAAATCGCTGATGGTATGGATGTAATGGTAATTCACTAAGGGCTTGAGCATTGTCTTTGCTCCAAATACGACAATTTTGCTTATTGACATAGCTATTTAACCACAAATGATTGACCCTATGATGGACGAAAATCTCTATGGCCGTTAACAGATCTATTTTTTTCAAAGTAAATTTCCACAATTTGAAAGCGTTGTTGTAGCGTTAAACTATTCATGATGACTTGTGAAACCTTATTGAACAGAAATGTCAACACAGTTTTACATTCTCAGCCATCAAGCCATAGTTATCGATATCGATAATTCTCATACATCTAAGAAACATCCTATTTTATCAATATTATTAAGGCATAGTTTCGTTTCAAATGTTACAAACATCAACACAAAACAAATATGCCTTCATCATCTATACATAGAGTAGTAAAGTGTATAAAAAGAAAGTCTCTTTTAATAATTTATGCATTTTATTATAATCGAATGTTCTTAATTCTTGTTTATAACCAAATAAATATATTTTGAAGAATTAGAAATTTGCAATATTTGGTATATTTGATTTTTTTTAAATAAATAAAATTTGATGATAAAATTTATCAATTTTTTTATTTGTATTTTTGTGAGTGTGTGAAATGAAAACATCAGTCAAATTAAAACACTTAATCCATTACCTGTTGCCAAAATCAGCACATGTTTTGTTTCATTGCTTATATCCATTTATCGAACAGTTTCTATTCATATTGACAATAATATTGAATTTATTATATTTGAAAGTCTAATGTATTTTAATGTTAGTATTACTACATATTAGCCATAAAAATATACACACATTTACTCTATTTTTATCGATTATTGCAAATAATGCCATGTCATCTACAAATAATTAGAAAGAAGAGTAGAACGTTAGTAAAAGGTGTCTTGCCTATATAAGAGTGGCCTTAATACAAATATATTATAAATAAATAAATTATTAACTAAAGCTGATAAAACATCTAATTTGAGCATTCGCAAAAATAAAAAAATAATAATAATAATTTTATTCAATATTACTTTTTTAATCAATATAGTGGGCGTTCCAATTAATTTTATGCTTTAATTAAATATCAAGTTTGGTTTGAAGATTTCCTGTTTTTTTGGAAGTTTTTTAATGAGAAAGTAAAAGAGGAAATTTATAACTTCCTTAAAAATAAATTTTAATAATTAATACTTTCAAAGAAAGTAGGAAAATTATTTTATTACTTAAAACCCCATATTACAATACAATTGCAATACATACCTACAAAAAGAATCAATAAGAAATTTTTACCTGTAGGATGTACGTCTGTTAGCACTTAACATGGATCAATTTAGACAAAACTCAGTGATCCAGAGTTCTTTTATACCGAGTAAATATACCGCACACAATATTAAATATGCAGTATAATTTTCCAGTTGTATGATTTAGTCTGCCTAGGTTCGGAACAATTGCCTACAACTTTAAAAAAAAAAAAACACTACTGTTTTCGTTTTAATTATAACAAAGAAGTTTTATTGACGTAACCTATAATTTATTGTTTACTTTATCTATAAAATAAATTCTAGGTCTGGGCTATCGCGCCTGCAAACTTGCCTCAGGAAACAGGGGATACATTCAATCTCAGAGTCTAAACACAAAGCGATAACGGGTGTTCGGTTCTATATTCTACAGATGTGGAGCTCTAACAATTAGTAAAACTAAAAATACTATGAAGAATTCGGATGCTTTTAAACGCAACGAAAGAAAACAAATACAACAACTTACACGCAACGAAAGAAAAAAAGTACAAGAACGGCTAAAAGAACCCAGAAGTTTTTGTTGTCGACTCTGGTCAGTGCGGATGTAAGAAGAATTAGGAAGCTTTTGTACTCGGCCAGCTACGGCTTATTTTCTACGACATGTGCCGGTAAATCTAAGAAGCAAGTATTGGATTAGAATTGGTCAAAAATTAAGGTGTTATACAAATTATAATTAAGTTATTAGGATCAGAGTGACTAAAACCACATGCCCGCTATAGTGTAACAGACCAGAATCTCTGGTGGTCGAAACGAACCAATAACTCGCACGCTAACAGACTAATGCTCTACACACTAGCATACGGGTGTACCCTGTTATACAAATAATTATATACATTCGATGAGAATTATAATATACAGTTATTTGTTAAAACACATTATAAATTGTTTTTACTTGTTCTCCATAATGCTCTATTCCCCTGTTTTATTGGCATAAAAAGTATATTTTTTGTTTATAGTTATTATTAGTAATTTGAATATCTCCAATCACCCGGATCTCACCTTAAACTTAAAATTTAGAAATGTTGCAATAGATTAAAATGGGAGTTAAGCTACGGTCACTTTTGTCAAATACTCGACGAAAAAACGCACCCACTATTTTATAGAAATATTTGTCTTTTATTATTAATTTTTTTAAATAAAGCACCTTCCTTTATGGGTTATTACACTTTCAACATATCTGACTTCAGTTATAATGCTTAAAATGTAAAATTTATATTCTGGGAATTTTTTTATAACTTTTTAGACATAAAAGAAAAAAAAATTCCATTAATTTGGCAAGAAAAAATTTGTTTGCTAATTTTGGTCAAAGTTAATTTTTTTTTTAATTTTGAATAAAATCAGCAATAGACAAGCGATTTTCATGATTTATAGCTTATTTTACTCTCAACACTTTAAACTTTAATTTAAATGCTTTAAATATAAAATTTACATTGTGAGAAATTTTTTATGACTTTTTGAAAAAAAAAAAATAAAATTGCTCTAATTTTGCTCGAAAATTTTTTTTTTTTGACTAAGTTACGAATAACTCCGAAACTGTTGAAAATACAAAAAAAGTTTTATTCAGTTGATTTATAGAAAATGTTGTTCCTAAACATTTGGTGATAATTGCATTCAAATTGGTCAAGTCGTTTTTAAGTTATGATGAAATATATTGACATAACTACCATATTTTGGGCGAAAAATTTGCCACGCCCATAAAAAAAATTGATCCCGATAAAAAAAAATAAAAACGGATTTGAGTTCAGCGCATCAAAATCATTATATTCCATATAGGCGAGCAAATTTTTTGTTTTTTGTAGACCAGTGTAATTTAAGATCTATTGCTCTACTTACTTCTTTAAGGGCTCCAGTCAAGAGCTTCTCTGTAGATATTATTGGAAGGTTTGCGAAGAATATGTTCAATGCATTTGCACTCCTTTTTGCGTATATGAATCACTAATAGCTTCAATTTACATCTTCGGTGTAATTCGGCTTAATAACTTGATTATTTTTGTTTCGATCTAATTGAAATTTGGACAAACTGAACAAGTTGTTATGTTCTAAAAATAAAATATTTTTGCTGGTCTCAAGAAGTTCGTTAGTGTACTTTGAGAGAACTCTCATATGAAAAAAAACAAAAATTTATATTGTACGTATGTAACAAACAACTATTAGTATATGTATGTAAAGAAGTGCAGTTCCACCAGGGTTGGTATTAGAAAACCATGTAGTTATGTACATAAAAATCGTTGGTAAAACAAACGATAATAAAGGCTTGTAACTTCATTTCGCTGGATCAGAACACCCATTATTATCTGAGCCAATTGTTATCATAATTCACTGTATTGTTAGATACAATTTTATATGACTATAAAAATGTTTGAATAAAAACTAGGTTAAAGTGATTTTTGATTCGGACTAATGCCCGTAATTTCTACAAACAGATATCTGGTCGTATTCGTACTTAACAGTATCTTTACCTATTCGGTAAAACAACTCTGGTAATTTCAATGTTACTTTTGCCTACGTGTTTTTATCTTTAAAAATATGGCAACAGTTGTCTAATATATTTGTCATTCAATATTATTTATAGATCAAGCCCGACGAGCTTCGTTTTTCCTATTTTGATTATTATTTTAACTCTTATCTTTGTTAACATTTTACACTTTTCCCATTTTATCGCATTCCAGTCCAGTTCAAAATTTTAATACAACCTATAGTTCTTACTGAAGAATATTGAATAAATTTCAAGATAATTGCTTCTGCCTATAAACATACAAACACACATTATTTTTTATATATAAGGATTATTTGTTTTTATACATATGCTTACAAGATTTTGGAAAATAATTTAACACTTCAATAAAACATATATTTGAATTTACCTTTTGAATTACCTACCGAAAATCGATGGTGTAAAATTTTAACGAGTAGATAAGGTCAAAATTATCAAAAATTCGTTACACCATAGATAACTATGCACTGCTCTATTGGTAGAAATTACGGGCATACTCTAAAGTTGTTTATTCTAAAATTTTTTAACATTTTTTTTGTTCGTATTAACCCAGCTGCCTACCCAAAAACTAATAGGGTAACAGATTTTTGGACACATTTATATTTACATAGCGTCTAGGACGTAGTGATAAATTATGGACGTAAAATTTGGCTCAGTTAACGTTTCAACATTCCAGTAAATTTAGTTGGCCTGTAATTGTGTACAGCTATAAACGACAAAAACAACTAGGAATACTCTATGTTTATCAATGTAAACGAAAGCAGATTACGAGCTAATATTATAAAGTATTAAGGAAATTCGTTTAAACAGCTAACTGCAAAAAGTATCATCTGTCTCGCAATTTAACCCGGTAATGCAGAACATTTTTTCTCTTATATTTTGTTAAAAAGATGTATACTTATATATTTTGTTCTCATGAGCATGAAAATGATGTGCATTTTTCAACACATTGTTACACTTTAGCGAAAAACTACCGATACCGTTGGTAACTATGGGTAGACTGTTTCTTATGGAAGTCAAAATATTTTTGGACACGTTTTTTTTAGAGATATAAGCATTTCGAAATTAATTTCATTAACTTCCTAATAATGTAATTATTATTAAAATTGACTCAAAAAGTAATTTTTAATTAATACTCTTGCTGGCATACTATATCAAAAAACTGAAATTTTTCGGTTTTTTTTCGTCACCTAAATTTGACATGCGATAACTTCTCTAATTGAACTCAGAATAGCAAAAGGCTTATATTTTTGGGAAGCCACAAATGTTTTGCATTAAATAACGTTTTTCTTTTATAATTTTATTATGTTTTTTGGATTTAATCGTGTAAATGTAATGGCATATTTTGCGTTACCATATGGTTGGTATTCGTGGGTTATTTCGGGTTAAGAGCCCAAATTGCTGTTTAAAATTCTGACATATATTTTTAAGGGGTCTCAAATATATATAGTTTAAAAGGTTTAAGAGGAAGTTTATTTCTAAAAGTTTTAATAAAAGATGTTAGAGAATATTTAAAAAATATTGTTTTTCTTCACCCAAAAGTGTTCTTGACTATGATACAATAAGAACTACAATAATGAAACAAACAGGTAAATAACCATGTTTGTTTTTAAATCGTTAAATAACACGAGTTTATATAAATACAATTTTTTTGTTTACAGAATGAAACATATATTTTTAAAAAGAGCTTTATACCTACGAGTATGATGGTTAATCATCCATTTTTTCTTGTCCACGTATATGTTTTTTGATATTTACGTTTATTATGAAGATTTTGAAGAAGATAAAACTGACGTTTTAATAATTATGCAGTTTATTTTGGAATCTTTTCGAGTTTAAATTAAAACTATAAATATTTGTAGGTCTTTAAAATAAGGAAATTTAAAATGACTTAACATTTGAGAGGCCCTTAGCAGGTGATGAACGTCCGGAGTGGATCTCTTTAAGAATTGTTTTTCGAGAATTTTAAAGAAATTAATAAATACAAATTGGTAAAATAGTTTTGTGGTTTTTGGATCCAGAATATGCAGGTGACTATTGTTGATCTGAAACAAATAAATATTTATATAAAAAAGAACTAAAACTCTGCATTTTTAATTTCTTTTTGTAAGCTAATGCTACTCTTCCTTTTCAAATTCTTTATAAATATCTCAAAAGTTTGATGTCCTAGATTTTTCTCACTATTTTTCCCAACGTAAGATAGTCTAAATTAAACTTTAAACAAAAACCTTGTAAACTAGTTATATTAGACATTCCATTACAAAGTTACACATTTTTACAACTGCTATCATGCAGAGTGAGCAATCGAAAAGTAAATAAAATTGTAAATCACTAAAATTTCATTTAAAATTGTTTTTCTTAAACAAAATTTTAACAAGAATTTTTTTATTATTTTCTTTAAATGTGACACACAAAGATGATAAAAAATATTAAAATTGTTCTTATCTTCAGTACATTGACAATCTGATAATCTTAGTGTTGTCAATATAATGACATTTTCAAAATATTGCAAAGTTGAGTCATTTTTATTTTTGGGAATTAATAACTTAAATACATATGGTACTTGCTTCCATTCCGTTTAAATACCTAATGTTAGATCATTTTAGGTATCTGTCGTTATTTCTTAATAATTTAAATAATTTTAGGGCCTGAAGAAGTTAAAGTCAATAGATTCTGAATTATATCCAAAATTCCATAAAACCTGTTTAAACTAATTCATAATTGGTTCTTGAGACATAAATATATATAACATCGGTCAAAAATTCTCTCTGACGCTGCTAGTGTGTGGAAATTTGTTGTGTTTAATCCAAGACTACGCAAAAGGTCCAAATATAGAAACAATCCTTTGAAAGCTTGAAAAAATTTTAAAATTTATTCAAAATTTAGATAAAATTGCACGGTGCTAGTGATGGTATTTCTAAGAGTCGAACTGAAAAGTACCAATAATTTTGCATCGCTTCCCATTAATGGATTTAAAGTTTATTTTCAAGTGTGAGGTGAATGAGAATTTATTATCATCGGTCTAAAATTTCATTAATTATTCAGCTGATATCTTATTACAGGTGAAAAAAATTTGACGTAAATAGAATGACCTAACTGACTCAACTAGCGTTGTTAAGAGCTTGAATTTATCAACGGCATAATCAATAGGTAGTTATAAAAGAGAACGCTTGGCTACATGAATGAATGTTGATTTTGGTGTAGGGTGTTGAGTAATTGGTATAGATCGATTTTAATTTGCTTATTTATTTTCTTTGTTTGATAACAAATTTCAATTGTTTAAACATTGAAATATACGTCAAAGAATTTTAAAGAAGTTTTCCTCTATTTTATCTGCAAACACTTTAGATGACACGAGCCAACAATATTTATAGTTTTTATCGCTTAAAAAAATTATTTTACTTTTATATATGGATTTTAAAATATTTATTAAAATCGGGTACATATAATATAGATGCAGTAGTATTATTGATTTTCATTAATTTTGTTACTATTCGACTAAATACTACTTTTTGAGTCGTTTGGAACACCGCCAACGAAAACTATGAAAAAAGTTAGTTGAAAAAATAAAAGATAGGGTTGATTATATTTGATTCATTTGGTTTGTTCTTTATTGATTTCGATTAGGATCCATTAATGAATTTGGATGATAAACTACCTTAGCTGCTATTCAATTAATAAAAGTAGAAAAAGTTTGCGGCTATCAGTGAATATTTTTGTTGAGCAAGACCAGCTAACGATTATCACTCACTGATGGGAAAGTTGATACAATCGTACTTTTTTGATACTTTTTAACTTAAAAAACATATTATCTGTTAGGGTAGTAACAAATTTGATACTCTCACAAATATTTCCCTATTTCTAAATTTGCATTCCTTTGTTTCAGCATTTTACGGTTTTTATTTATTTTTAGTACTAATGCCAACTCGATTACGCTATGCGACAAAAATTAATGAAGTTCAAATATTTGGAAAGTGATACCTTCTTTTCTGATACTTACTCTCGAGTAGAATAATATTCGAAATACCACAAAATTTAGAGTTATGGGTAAAAAAATGGTTTTTCGGAACTTCATGAATGAATGAATGAATGTAGTCGCGTGGTTTGTCCGGTATTATGGAATATTCAATAAGAATATTTTCCTATTTATAAGTATAAGAGATCCCTGGAGCCGAAAATTGTTCGTGAACGCCGCATGTATCTAGATGACGTAAGATATTCGAAGAAGGAGTCTACGGAAAAATTTCTTTGCCACTGAGCAGAATTTGACGATTTGAAGCGATAAGGACTATCTTCCAATGAATGATCTGGACAAAATTCTTGGCTTCTTTAGGGCGACTAAATAGCTAACTGTTGTCATTCAGGAACTGCGAGGACAATGGTGCGATAATGGACACATGGATGGCTAAACGTACAATTTGGTAATTGTTTTCTAGATAGTAAACCAACTCATTAAATTTTATTTCTGATACCGAAATAAAAATCACATTCTCCATCACTGCAGATCTCTTCTGATATTTTATCGATACACGATAATTTTTACATATACATACATAGCTCTTGAACTTCAATAGAAGTCAGAAGAAACCAGATTTTTCAGAAAATCCGTTTAATTTTCCAATTGCCTTTTTTTAACAAATATAAAAAAGTAAATGAGCGATATTGTTCAACGTTCTAAAATAAATTCTAAAAGTTAGGTTAAACACAGATTTTATTTAAAGTTTCGGTGTCAAGCCAGCACCAATAGTTCCTGCAAATAGCCAAATTAGTCATCTGTGTAAATTTAAGTTCAAGTGAAATTTATTTTTTTAAGACTTCGTTGAAATTATTTTATTACCAATTTTTGTAAAACCGGTTTATAATATGCATTCGATACTAAATGCAATTTTTTGGTAAAGGCCACTAAAACATAATGTTATCCAATTAAGTAAAATATATGGTCGGTTCATTATTCCTTGTTTGCATGACTGTATGACTTTCTTCTATTGTAAAAAAATTAATTCAATTAAATTGATTTAAAAACATATCCTTTCTTTACAAGCCTTTCAGTTTTATAATCGAATCACGTTCATTATTCGCCTTTTTTAATGTACTTAATTTGTGAATGCTTAGTAAACATTATTTCCTTAAACATTATTGATGATGTTTTTTAATGTTTTTATTTTTTAATGTTGGTTGTTACTCTAACATACAAATGTATATAATTAGTTAATTGAAGTGCTTAAAACAAAGAAAACAACAACATAGTTATGGAATGTAAACTAATTTTTATTTATGTATATATTTTCTTGTTGTTTTATTTTTGTAACCATTAATACATGAAAAAAAAACAAAAACAAAAAAACATACAATTTTATTATTAAGTTTTGAATGTCACGTCTTTTCATTAAATTGTAGTTTTTTTTTCTGATTTCACACCATGAATTCGTATTTTGTTATCATCAGTAATAGAGTAGTAAAGGAAGGCTCGAGAACATTATAAACTTCCGTTTTATGTATTTAAAGCACGAGTTTGGGTTCATTTCCGTTCTCTCTTGCTCTTTAAGGCGAATGGAAATTTAAAGAAGCCGGCGTTTAAATTCATTTTGTGTGATAACAAATAAATTTGTTAATCAAGTGACGTACATCCATACATTACATGTCATTTATGTATTCATGTATGCTCTTCGTTCATTCATGTTATCAGTGTCTTGTAAGACATATTACTTTTTTGTTCTGTGTTTACATACGTATTTCTTTGAATTTTTATTTTATTGCAATGAAAGTAAGTATGTATGTGCATATAAGCTTTAAACATACGATTACATGCATATGTATGATTTTAGTTTTCATATGGGGATTATTTTTAATTTATTAAAAATTTGCTAATGCTCTTTTAAGACTCCCATTTATTATTTATAGATAAATAAGATTTATTTTTAAATATTAGCGTATCATTTCTTCCATATAAACGTATGGATGAGTATAGACATACATATACATACATTCATACGTATGTATTTAGTTTATTATTATTGTTAATATATATAAATTAAATGGAAAAAAGAATTCTTCATAAAAATAAATTGTTTCTTAAAATAGATTATTATGTTTTTTTTCAATGAACGTCATATGACTGCATTATTGCTTCAAGTAAAATGAAATTATGGAAGGAGGTTTTTAAATGCGGACTTGATTATGCACATACATACAGTGACGAACTAAATTATTGACACACTAAGCTCTTTCAACTTAATGGTGATTTAATGATATTATTAAAAAGATTTTTGATAAACAAATATATTTACTAAATAGAATGATAAATTTCCCACATAAGTCACTACGTTTAATTAAAAAAATATATATATTTTAGTATTTATTAATAAAATAAAGAAGAAAATATACGAAATTTCGCTGAAAAAAATTATTGGCCCACTTAGTTACATTCTCAAAATTCTATGGATTTGGCAATTTTTTTTGGCAAAAGCAATTTAGTCCACTTCTTTATTGAACAGTTTTCAATGTCAGATTAAAAAGTCACTGTGGCTTAAATTAAACCAAAATTAATGGTTTTTACCAAAATTGGGCAAAATAGGACAAATCTTGGGTTGAAATTGTATAAATAATGGTGAAAGCCCGATTAACATTCGAAGCATTGTGCAGTGTTTCAAAGTAGTCTAAACCTTCGAAAGTGTATATTGGCATACAGGCCTGTATAAGTCTTTAAGCAGCCGTGATTGCAGCTAGACAGTCAGAAAAGTCAAAGTCATTCTGAAAATAATCTCAACACAGACCTCTGCTGAGATTAGACAATAGTTTAAAAACAATTTATTTAGCCATTACGGTCCGAAGGACACTGCATAAGCAAAATATAATTGTAGCGTAGATATTTAAGTTTGCCTCCAATTTACCATATGTTTCACTCATGAATGAAGTTGCGAGAGCTTACTAAATTTAAAGTTAATAAACAAATGAAAAAGAAAGAAAAGTGAGTGGTAAAATAAAATAAATTATAATAATAAAAGGACGTCAAGTCGAAAAAAGCACAGTCAGCGTAAAAAAAGTGTACACCCTTATTCTCTAGAATTATGTTTTTATTTCCGTTTTTAAGAATGCGATGAATATAATCATTATATGTTTTTTTAATTACATATATATAATGCTTTACAAAATTCTTAAAAAACAACTACAAAATTCTTATAACAACTTAAGATATACAACAAAAACGAAAGGTACTCGATTTTTTACGCGTGCAAGACAAAAATCTATGCCAAAAAAAGAATTGAGTAAAAATACCTGGGAAGTGATACTATTTTTTAAAGATTCTGCCGAGTACAAGAATCTGCTTTTAAAATTTTCAAAATACCTCCAAAATCCTGAGTTACGGTTAAAAATCCGGGTTTTCGTACCTTAATGCACATTAATTAAATTTTAAGATTTTAGGAAGATATGGAAAAAACAAGAAAACAGACCTTTCAAATGGTAAATACTTTACTTAAGTAAACTTGTGGAATCTGTGTACATTGCTTGGATATATCATCCAATTTACTTCAAATTGTTCAAGTTTGGAAATTTTTTTAAACACTTTTTATATAGGGTCCGCACTATTTATGAATTGATTAGAGAATTACGTTTAGTTATGAATACAATGATACTTGTTTTTTTTTAAGATCCGATGGAAATTGACTGAGTTAAAGCAGTCAGCGTTTTTTTAAGGAATGCATTCCTCCATCTGAGAAAGAAAATATTTGTGTACAGTACCAGGAAATAAAATTAAAGCAGAATTCTTAGTGGTCGAAACGTGTATTTTGGAGTAAAAACCTTGAGCTACTTAATAACGTTCTTCAATATTTTTGGAATCCACGACAAATGAATACTTCAGTGATAATAAACGATGCAGCAGAAAGAGTAAGTGCTATAATAATGTTTAACGAATCGGTAAGGGATATCTTGTTGGGCGTAGTCGATTACCACTGAAAGGTCGTCACCAAGCGAACAACAAGAGATTACGTCGTTTAAAATTCAAAGATTTTGACAAATAACATATGTATTTTACTATTGATCTCATATTTTAATTTTGACATTATTTTAAAATTGTTGTTTCTATAGTAGTTTCCTAATAAAAGTATTTAGTACCGAAAAGTCGCTTTTTTCATATTTCTGTATCCAATCCTCTTAAAGTTTGGTATATATAACTTTTACATTACAGAGACTCGGGGAGTAATCAAAGTCATACGAAAAACACATCTTTGGTAAAAGTTAAAGACCCGATTATATGTATATGGATATATGGATTACAAAAATGTTAAAAAACGTCAACACCATTCATTTGAATACAGCAATTCTTATTATCTATTAAATTCATTCTTTCATGTAATTCACATTAAGTTAACAAGATTTCTTTTACAATTTATTATTTTATTTTAGAATCAAATAAAAGTGATCAAAGATATATGTACATACACAGCAAGATGTCTGGGTTATTATATGATAGGGTTGAAAAATTGTTTTTCATGTAATTAATTACTAATATTATAAAACAATAAAAATTCACATTTGTTTTGTTTTTATTTTATAAAATATTTTTATTTATTTTTACAAAGGAGTTTTATGCGATTGTTTTTGAAACAATTTAATGGCAAATTTACTTGTGTTCCTGATAACAAAAGTACAAACAAATTAAATTATATTTTTCAGAGGGACTTACCCATTATTTCGCAGAAAATGTTCCATTTATATCTTTATATTGAATTTTAATGTTTTTTCAATTAATTATTAAAGTGTTTTTAGTTGTTTTGTTTTTTCGAAATGATGAAAGTAAGATATAAACTGCACCACTCCTAAATTTTGGTAGTAAACTGTTTTCAAAAAATTATGAATTTTGTAAATGACATACTAGGTATTCATTTTAAGATTTCATAGCACTAGGTTAATGAAGATCTATGTTTTTGAAAAGAATTAATCAAAACCGTTTATATGCTTACAATTTCAGAGCGGTTACTTATTTGGCTTTAGTTTTAACGATTTTAATTTGAGAGCCATACTATCATATTATCTCAAGACAGCATTGGCATTAACTTCAACAATATTTAAGGCCACCAATGGAGTAATGGTCTGAACACAGCCAATTGTACTTCCAATATTGGTTAGACTTTAATGAAACTCTACTTCGATCTAAGATGAAAAACTGATACATCATCTTATTAAAATGATTTTCTACATGAGAATGCTATTGCTATTGATGGGTTGATGGGCTGAGTTTTATCAAAACATCTAAGTATCAGTTCTATAAAACTTCAAGACTCTAGCGGCATTTTACAGGATTCAATATCTTCATATTTATTGATGTTAAAACATCCTAGCCAGTGTACACAGCACACCAAAAATTTTCAGGAATATCTCTGAAGGAGGCAGCGCTTAAGCTTGCACAGGCAGGTACCTCCTCTGAGTAATTAGACATAAAAGTTTCACTTGAGGAGAATAGATAACTAATATCGCACGAACTGCATCTCGAGGCGAATAAACGATGAGATCTGCTAAAAATTATGTGGACAGAAATCACGGCAAGGTATTAAACAGCATAGGATTGATATAATGAATCTCTTATATGGGTTGTCACGGGCAATTGGGTTCTTGGCGCAGTCATGAATGATGATAACCACAATTATCGAAAATAAAAATGTTTAAAATTAACGGACATAAAATAGAGGATGTAAGAGCGTTTGAGACATTTCTGAAACTTTCCAAACGTAGGCAATTAGGTAAATAAGAAGGCTGCTTTGCCTACGTCGAAAAAGTTATCGTTTTTCAGTCATAAAGTAAAAAGTAAAAGTATTGTATAAACGAATATTAAGTACAAGATGAATAAGTTGCTGTATTAAGATAAACTGTAAAAAACAACTAATTCTTTATTAAATTGTAAATACTTCTATTAAAGAAAAAGTAAAAAGCATTTAATTGCAACAAAATATATAAGTCATATTTTATATTATAAAATAGCTTTAATTATTTTTAAATTTGTTATAAAAAAATCGTATGCTTTAAACATTTCATTTTCTTTCTATTTTATTCTATGACAACTTAAACAATTAATTAAAATTTTTTGCTATTTTACAGATCTCATCACATTACGGTTCATTTGCCTCAACCTCTACAAAATCCTATCAAGCTCCAACAAAATCGATCTCATCACCTTCAATGTCGTCGACCAGCACAAGACAACGTGACAAAATCGAAACTTATAAGAGTTACTATGAAACGAATTTATAAAAGAGTCAACAAAATACGTAGCAATGTTGTTTTATAATGAAAATAATCCACAAAAATTCTGAAATCATTAACAATTAATACACATTTTTTCTGTTTGCTTTTCAATTTAAAATATTTTTAAAACCCAGTGAGATTTTTTATAGGTACATATTGCATATATATTAAGAGCAAATATGTTTTATAGTCTTCTAAAGATTATTTCAATAGAAACTACTTTAGAATTTTACTTACTATTATAATTATTTGCTTAATACTTACGTATGTAATTAAGATAAATTTCTTCAAACTTTTCAAATTTCAAGTATTTAAAAAAGATTGTTTTACTGGGTATTTTTTTATTGTTAATTTTATTACTTTTTTATATATATTTTTGTTTGTTTAATATGTGTTAATTAAGGCGAAGTAAAAATGCTATTTTAAAAGTATAATTATTGAAACGCAAGCGTTAATGGACTTACTTAAATATGTATGTACATATGTAATATGCCTCGTATGTGCATATACATTTTATTACCATACTTTATAAGTTACTTAAGTTTATACAATTGAATTATCAAAAGCATTATTAGATTTTAAAGTTAATATGTCTGTACACTTAAGTGTTATATATACTAAACAATAATTGTTGTAATTAATGTGCATTTTATATATGTAATTCCCATAACATTCCATGAAGGAACACGTGGACTTCTCTCAGTCAATGAGCTGCACCAGATTCTATTTATAGACTCATTGAAGTGGACCTACAGTTTAACGTCGGCTCCGAACGGCAAATGCGTTTAGAGAAGTTTTCAATAGTAGTAATACTCATAACCAGTTACTAGCTAATGTTATGAGGTGATACCGCTGTTGAAAAACTTTTTTCTTTTTTCAGATGATCCGGCCTGGTATTGAGCCGAGTACCTTCTGGTTGGTAGGCGGGTGTCTTACCTACCATACCACAGCGGCACAATTTGCATAAATAATGACCTTTAAATGGGAGACCGAAATTAATAATGAAATAAATTAAATGCCTAAGTTAATTCAAAATATTTTTAATTACGGCTTTTACATTAAAAATTTGTTTGTAAAAAAGTTTAAATTAAAAAAGATATAAAAAACACAGAGACTAGAATGAAAAAATTGTAATAATAAAAATACTTAGAACCGAAAATATTCAAATCTTTTTAGCTAATTTTTATAATGTTTATACATGTATTACATATCGTAAGCTGAAATTTAAAACTACGTAAATTGATTTCTAACATTTTTCTATCCTTTGTTCTGGAAATTATTTTTTTCTCAGCGATTTCAAAACACTGATAAGGCATTCACCCTTAACGTGGTTGGCGTGTCGTAGTCGCTTTACATTTTTGCAATAGATTAAAGAAAAATTTCACTTGTTTTCTCTAATCTAGGACAAAAATGTCGAAATACAACAAATACGCCAACCACGGTAAGGCCCATTATGTGCCCTATCACGTGTTTTGAAATCAGTTAACTACTTTACTGCCTACTTCAAATCACTTGCTTTAATAAATAATTTGACTTGCCATTTATTCACTTTTGTATAAAAATTGGTTTTTATAAAAAAAATTGGAATTTGTAAAAAGCACTTCAAATTTTGCATACACATTTTTTATTCTTTTAAAACCGAATATTGAGTACATTTTAGAAATTAAAATCTATCATTTCACCAAAGCATATAAAAATTTAAAAAAAATTATAGGAAAATTTAAAGAAAATAGAAGATATGTATAGAAAAAGCTGAATGGAATGATAGTCATAACTATGTAATAGGAAAGAGAATAAAAATAAATTTGCCCGTGATGTCGAAAAATAAAAATCAAGCAGAAATAATAAATACCACGTGATATCCAGAACAGATTAAAATCACGTAAATAATAGCAACTTTTAAAAAATCACGCAACAAAAATCATTACTGATTTGAAATCATCGTAATTTTGGAACAGGCCTGATAGTTATCGATAAAGTTCCGCCCACAAAATTCAAATTTTCTTCGGATGTAAGACACATACACCCCTATTCTTCGTTTCGATTATGTTTTAGTTAAGCTACGATCGAAAATTTGTATGCAAAAAAAGAAAAAAACAAAAAACAGAATCGAAAAAAGAACAAGACAACAAAGTTTTTAAAAACAGTTATTTTGCTACGGAACGTATGAAGCAGAAACATAAGCAAATTTGTAAACATTTCAATAAAAACTTACTCCATATTCATAAGAATTATTTTTGAGTTATAAAGAGTTTTCATACAAATTATGAGTTATAAGCCTTTTATGAATTAATAATATTTTTATAAATATGAGAGTAAAAGTTTAGTTCGTACACAAAGGGTTATAAAAAAACTCAGTTTTTGCTTACATTTTTTATATAAATGGACGAGCGAAAATTTATATTTTTATTAAATTAATTACATACACATATGTAGGGGTGTTTATGTTGAACAGCTGTTAAGTTACAAATTAATTTTCTTATACATTTAAAAAGTTTTTCATTCGCTTCAAAGTTATTTTATTAATAACCGCTTTCAAGCAAGTATTCATTAGAATTTATAAAAATTGCACTTTTAGTAAAACTAATTTTGCTAATGGTTACGACTTATTTAGCTGATTCTGATAACTTAAAAGTATTTCAAGATAAAAAGTTCATTCGAATTAGACAATAATTACTGCCTTAAATTGTCCATATAAAAAGCAAATAGATTTCTGCATTATAAAATTTTTTTAAAAGATTGAAAAAGGAAACGTTTACTTTTTCGTTTAAAATTGTAAATGAAACTTTCAGATCTTCATAATAGAGTTTTATTTTAATAATAACATTATATGAGTATTTGATGAGAGTAGTTTAATAAAAATTCGTTTATAAATTAAAAGCTGTTTAGAAATTTTCTCTTTTCAAAATTTTCTTAAGGTTCGGTAACATTGAGGCTAAATTTCACGAAAATAGAAATCTAAGAAATCTTGACATAAAGGGAAATGCTCCAATAAAATGTTTCTATAAAATAGTGGTTATGCGTAGTCCTTCAAATATTTCTCTAAAGGTGACCATACCTTTAGAATATCTGGCATTTGCTGTTAAATAAAATAATTAAATAATGCCCCGTCTTAACTAGTTTTTTTTGCAAACAAATTAAGCAAGATAAAGAAATAGTGTAAAAAAATGTTTAAATTAATGGTTTTGATTTATCGAAATTTCCAAAATCTTAAGATCTTAAAATTTTTATTAACTTTAAGGATTCGTTAAAAAAAAACCACCAACCAAAAAAGGTACAGTGTTTAGAATATAGCACGAGTAATTGAATGAAAACACTATTGACAGTTTTCATTTTCTTTGTTTTTGTGTATTAATTTTCATTAAAAAATATATATTTAAGGCCTTAGTCATAAGGAGGGTTAATATTATATTTGTTAAAGTAAACGTAACTTTGCAAGTATTTTTTTAAATAAATAAACGTGATAATTTCATTAGTAATATAAGAAATATAAAAGAAACTGTAATATTTTATATAAAAAAGACACTATTATAAGAATACACATGTATATCTATATACTATTATTATATTTAAACTATATATTCAATCAAAGTTTTAAACTGAAATTTAGAATATATAATAAAAAAGTTACAATTTTTAAATTAAAATAATCTCGTGTTTGTTTTCTTTAAATAATCGGATACACAACTTAAATGGAAGGTACAAGTTAAAGTTAAACTTTATTACATGAACTTAAGAAAAGCTTAAAAAATAGTATAGAATTTATAAATTATTTTATTTGTTAATATATAATTTTTGAACACATATATGTATATAAGTATTATGTGTTAGAAAACATATAAAAATTGACAAAGAAATTATAAAGATTTAGCTATAATCACGTTTGATTTTCATTGTCAATATTGTCTTCATTATCATTATTTAAAGCTGTCGTTGTTGGCTTTTCTATATAACTAACATCTAGTAAACAAAACATAGCTCTGCACATGGGACACGTACATTTTTGCTCGAGCCAAACTTCTCTTTCGTGTTCACTTTGTCTAGCGGCAAACCAACGTGCCAAACATTCAACGCACCACATTGGTCGGCAATAACAGTTTGTGCAACAATTATCGTCGGCTAAGGGCCGACCATTATCATCTAAATCTGCACATTGTTTATGTATTTTTATATTTGGTTCGGCAATCATGCATGCAAAACATTTATCTGCTACACGATTCGCTTTATAGATGGGATTATGACTAACTTGATCCTTGAAGACATCGATAAAACGATCTATTACGTTGCGATGAAATTGTATGTTCGATGGTATTAAAATTGGTCGTGCTATACGCTCTTCTAAATTACGAAATTCAAATGCATTTATGCGTATATGAAAATCGGCTACACCAGCCCGATTTGTTTTTACAACAATACTAACCATCTGCAGGGTATCAGTGCTATCTTGAGATACAGTATAGGTTTCGGTCTAAAAGAAAAATAAAATTATTAAATGTATTTTCATTTCATCATAATTTTAGTTAAGCAATAACAAATGCAGTAAAAATAGTCAAGTGTTGATTTAAACCTTTACAAAATTCTTAAAAAACAATTAAAAAAAAACCTGCAACAACTAAAGTTATGAAATAAAAATGAAAGGTACTCAAGATTTATATATATATATATATATATATATAATATATATATATATATATATATATAATATATATATATATATATATATATATATATATATATATATATATATATATATATATATCTAAAAAAAAACTTATCCATAGAATCTGAATGCTGATGATTTTTGAAGTTAGGCGACCATAGCGTATCAAAAAATATAGTGGTTATCCAAGGTCAGAATATTTTTTATATTTGTTGCATAGTGTAATTAGTAAAAATGGCTAGAGTCAAGATTTAGAAACAAAAAACATATTAAATTAAAATTGCAAGTGAAAATCTTAACATAATAAATAACACATAAAAAGGTTTTTTTTCTAAAAACATGGTCAAAATTTGACATGTCCCACTTTACGGCACTCTTCCCTATATAATATTGAATAATGTACGAAAGAAGAAAATTAAAATAAATTTTTTCTTTCAGTATTTTTTTGAAGAAAATAATGAATAGACGCGATTAAAAAATGACAAAGATATAGAAATTGATGTGTTCACTATATTCACCTATTGAATATTTGAAGTCGTTTCCGGGTCCACAAAACATTATCGGATTTGGTCCAAATTTTACATATTTACTTTTCTAATACAAAGGTACAAAAATCGAATAAAAAATAAATTTAATTTGAAATAAAAAAAAAATTAATTGAAGTGAAAATGATTCAACTTGAAGTGAAAATGATTCAATTCAAAGTAAAAAATATTTATTTTTTGTTGAAAAAAGTTTAATTTTTTCCGAATAAAAATTAATTTGTGTTGAAAAAAAAATGCGTTTGACTTGTAAAAAATTTAATTTATATTGAAAAATCGTTAATTTGGGAGTAAAAACCATAGTGGGGCCAGGAGTGCAAAGCTGGTAAATCTCAGTGATTGATACACTCTGCAATTATTTTGTTTGGACTGTGCACTACGAAAAAAAAAAAAACGCCGGAATATAAGAATAAACATAATAAAGTAATTCATTTTCATGACAATGCTCGGCATCACTTCGCAACAGTTGCCAAAATTTGCAGAAATTATGAAATGGGATATATTACCACAACTCCGGTTTTCTTTCCAAAATAATCAAAAATTGGCTTCAGAAATTGATCGCCTCAGAAGACTAGACATTTTCCCGAGACGAGATTCGGAAATTGCTTGAGAAGTGGGCACAAGTTGTAAGCAATGATGGACAAAATTTTGATTAATTGGTTAATCAGACCAAATTAATTTATACTTATATTTTGTAAACGGTGAAAACCTTTAAAATGAATTTGTTTTAATGAATACGAAAAAAATAAAAATCCCAAGTGGGCTTTTTATATATAATACTCAATAACGCAGTTGATGTGGAAAAAAGAGGAATAGACCTATTAAATAGTATATATTGACTCTGTTTAAGTAAACTTGAAGAATTTGTCAATTTATTCCAAATTTTTCATATATGGAGATGTTTTCACAAGCTATTTTATACAAAAACTCCACTATTTATGAATTGGTTTTTTAAAAGTCCTTTGAAATTAACCGAGTTAGAGCACCTCATGAAAAAACAATTGACAGTGTAAAAAATTCTGTTTCAACATAGCTTAAAAAACGATTGGAGTTTTCATAAAACATTTTTGGTTCTTGGGTTTCATGAACCTTTTGATACGTGAAGTCAGCCACAATTCTAGCCCCGAAAGACAACATTACAGTTGTCATTGGTGAGATACCTACGGCGTTGCCGCCGGCGATATTTACATTTAATAATCTTTAACACGTTGACTACGACCACACAAAAAAGAAAACAAACAAAAATCAATGTGAAAATTAGACTTGTTTGAACAGACTTAAAAAATTGTGTTTAGTAAAAAGAATGTATCTTTATAAAGGCACCACTGCAGGACAATTTTGTCTATCATCAACAAACCGAAATATATAAGAAAAACAAGCAAAATAGCTTTTAAAAAAATGCGACACAGCGGTAGTATACATGGAAGTTAACGTGTTAAAAAGTAAATGACATGCATTCATTTATCGCAACAGATAAATATTCCATTTACATTTCCAAATTTTCTGCGTTTTTTTCAGTTTTCAAAACCCAAACGTTAAATATCAAAAGTTTTGATCTTGAAAAAAAAAATATTGGGTCAACAAAGTTTTATATTCAAAAGACTTCGGTTACAAATTGTCGGTAGCTGGCTTTAAAATGTAATATCTCTGGTAATATTTACTTCATCAGGCAACAGTATAGCTTATTTCAATGTTCCACTGATTACATGCGATTAAAAGTGGATCACGTACGACAATAATGTGCGTAAAAGATCATGGACAAAGCAAGGTGAAGCTTCGCAGACGGTGGCAAAGCTAGGATTGACACCAAGAAAAGGCAATGCTGTGTGCCTATATGTATTGGAAGGAAATTATTCAATATGATCTTCGAGAGTGGATTAAAAGAAAAGTTGTTGTGTTCTATAACGGCAGTCCACACACTAATTTAATGGCACGGCAGAGTTGAGAGAGTTTGGATGAGAAGTTTTGATGCATTTAACATATAGCCCGGATACTTTCATGTTATCATTTGTTTGAATCTCTGCAGAACTATTTTAATGGTGTAAATTTAAAGGCTTGAAAAACACAATTGGTTTAGTTTTTCGCTCAGAAGTTCTACACGGATGGAATAATTTTATCAAAAAAATGGCAAAGGGTTATCGATCAAAACGCCATATATTAGTTAAATAAAGCTCGTTTCAAATGTTAGAAAAAGGTGTTTAATTTTTGGTCAAAATTTATAAACGAACTTCTCCGAAACCCAATTATAAAAATTTAATTATACATTTTTTAGATAAGCTAAACTACAAAACAAATACTCTTAGAAGGCTCTGCATTAATTAGGGGCTTATTTTATATATCACGTTTGAGATGTGTTGCGTTGCTAATATGAAAAATGTTTTTATAACAAAAAAAAAAAAAAAAAAATTATAGAAATAACAAATCATTGATTAACCAAACATTTTCCCTTCTGATTTTTGACAAGCTGTAAAAATTCTTTAAATCAAAGCGAAATCAAGGCCAGCTGTCAAGTCTTAAGCTATGTTCAGACAATTGCTGACAACGGCCAGATAATGGTGAAAATTGTCACCACAATGTATGTAGTCGGTTCATACGGTTGCAAGACATTTGTCGGAAAATCTAGCAATCCCATTCTATATATACTTTTACTGACAATGATGTCGTCGTCAAATATTAAAAATTCAGGCATCTAACAATGTTGAAAGGCAAAAATTGTAAGGTCACATTGTTAAATCTGACAATAGTCTAAACAGAACTTTAGACAAAAAGATCCACAGAACTACAAGACCCCAAAAACAGGTTTACAAAATTTATGTTACCGACTCCAACCTACCTTGGCCACACTTAATGAGGTATCACTTTGGTGAGCAAAATGTACATTGTAGAGTGTTGTTTTTATAATCCAATTTTCGGTGGCTATAACGGTCGATATGGAATTGAGTTTCTTCTTATAAATGTCGGGTCTAGAAGAAATAACACATTTTATATTAAAAATCAACTAATTTACACATATGGAATTGTATTGTATTAAATACCTTCTAAATTCGTTACCAATATCGGATATCACATTTGCGGTACTATTGGGCACATTGGAGAATTTCAATAGAGTTTGTGTTATGGGATGCCTTTTCCAATCCTGCTGATACCAATTAAATATTAACGCCGGTATAGCCAAGACAGCCATTAAGCTAAAACGTTGGGCAACTTTCCAGGCAAGCGTCTTAAAGGCAACCGCTTCTTGGGGCATAGGAAAATCAGGATCCAGTTCGGATTCTTCTTCATCATATTTCATAAAGAGAACAAACTTAAAACGTTGTATGAGAAAATAAACAGCTGGCAGACAGGTGTGTATGAAGAGATTCAAGCAGGTACGTTTCTGGTGATAACGGACAAAATTCAAATGTTCCTCTCCCAGCCAGCGCGAAAATAACTGTTCTATGGTAAGGCCCAGACGTTGAAATTCCTCAGGTGGATATATAATGCACATACACAGGAGCAGATAGAATAGATTGAACAATAGTTCAGACTCGTCCATTGGTCGAAAAATCTTGAAAAATTTAATGGTGCAAATAATAAATAAAATCCAAAAATATAATTGACCTTCAGTAGAAGGAAGACCAAAACGAAACAAAAATAAATTCACTTTGTGGCACACAGTACAAAAATTAAATGCGTTTTTTGCTAATAAGGTGCGTGTGTTTGTAAAGAACTATTTAATCGAAATATTGTTTTTGGGTTTTCTTTTTTTTTAAATATTTTAAACAAATTTTTTCTTTATATTTATTCATTAACGAAAAACAAAAAATGTTGACAAAATTTTTTTCTTTACCGCCGTCTTTTCTTAAAAAGTGTTTGTTGTTTCTTTTTACTGAGAGAAGTGGTCGTTCTGATTATGATGTGTCAACGATAGCGAATACAGAGATGCCAAGTAATAATGAAATGTAGCAATTATAACGTTATTATGTGCTTATAACTGCATAGTGGTGAGATTATTTATATATTTTTAATTAATAGACATGGTTCAATTTTTTTCCCGCTAGACGGAGTTAATTGGCAATAGGGACAAATAATGCAATTCGCGTAACTACAAAAAACAAAAATAATCTTATAGTACATATGCAAAAATCACGAATTTCGTTAAAAAAATTCGATGTCTAAACGTGATTGTAAGTTCGGAAGAGAATTAGAGAAAGTTTCAGCAAAAAAAATTCATAATGTAAACCAAGACTAGAGATAGTTGTTTTATTCTACTATTTAATGGGCATTTTACATTACAAATACTGTTTTGTTGTTTGTTAGTAAATTGTTCAATGGCAGCCCTCGTAGTTCTTTTTTATTGTTTTCATTTATCGACTTTGTTATTATTTGTTAGTTTCATACAATCTAGAGTATGTTCAGTGTAGGTAAATAACCCATCAATTTGTGCTGGTTCATATCCGTACTTAATTATATGCTGTAAGACTATTGCGAACTATGAAGACATTTAGTTCAGACAAACAACGGGATATAAAATGGAAATGTTAACAATCAAACGAATGGTTTATATCTCAGCTTTCGATTCAATATACAAGTTTTCAACCCAATATTTTTGGATAAAAATATTTTTTGCAAGTCAAGCTCAACTTAGAATCTAATTTCAATTTTTAACCAATTATTGCTCAGCCTGTAATTTCACTTACCAACAATTTAAACAATCCTAAACCTTATAATATATAACCTTTCCGTTCAATTAGGCTTTAATTCAGTGGCTTTTAAGAAATAAATTTATGTGTCCACAGCCTGGGTAGACATCATGACTTGATGTTGTGGCTTAAGTGTCAGTTGTAGTTTCTTCAATTAATAAATGCTGATATACTAAGGGCTAACACTTTTAAAACCAAGGTTGTAGGTAGCTGTGTCAAGAACCATTATGACCAGTTAAGTGTAATGGTCGCTACCTTCGGTGCTAGGGCACGAACCGGTTGTAAGTTGTTACCTGGTCCATTCCTTTACGTCCGTTACGAAAATGAAAATGCTAAAGACAAAATTCACCACGTCAGAGCTTATTATGAGCTTTTAGCTAAAAAAATGTATTGGCTTGTGTCAAGGCTTAAAAACTCCTAAAATTATCTGCCAAATGCATGGGTCGGTTACTCTTTTGTTATTTTAGAACATTTGAATTAACGGCGAAAAATCGAATATTCATGTCCGTACTGGAACATTCTACACTAAGATGAAATACTATAAAAACGGCGAATTGCGGTTGGTGAGTTAGTTAGTCGTGAATTGGCTGTCAAGAAGTAAAGTCTGTTTAAGGCGCAAATAAAAAGTGTTTTTAAAGGCGAATTTGGTGTATTAAAGTACAGTGGAATCAATAAAGAGACAGATTGTAAAACAACCAAAATAAAAATAGTGTTTTATTTTATGTTAACGCAATAAAAACGAACTTAAACGTTTTAAAAAGGTTAAAATGAAACAATAATAAAGATGACGGACTGGCTATGGATGAGAAAAGCGCGTTGGCTCTTCTAAATCTGGGTCTTGCCACCCAGCAGGCTTAGTTTAGTTGGAAGAAGAACTATTGGCGTCTGGGAACACCACCCCTCTGAGTGGTTCACGCGTCGCGCAGGGCTCGATGATTTGTTCCTGACGGTCTGGGTGATACCATGATCTGCTCATGAGTCGGCATCGGGCACAGATGATCGGGACCTGGTGGTGCAGTCTTCGCAAGATGGTGTTTCGGGGCTCCTAACAGCTTCTTTCTCGAGTTCTTTGGCTCAGCAGAATACCCTGTCAAAAAATGCTCAAGAAAGATGAAGCAGCTTGACAAAAAAGGAAAAGTGTGTCTACATTCGAGAGATTGTGCTCTTGGGGGCATTCATTCCGACTAAATTTGGGGTGGCGAAGGAAGCAGCCATATTTCACCTATTTCCGAGGGTGTGAAGGCTACCTTCTCTCCCACAACAAGTGTCAAGGCTGTAAATAAAACGACTACAGAGCGCAAGAAGGCAAAGGATGTGGTGGTGCTAAAGGTTTCGGTACGAGCGACAACCAAGTCCGAGGCCAAACATTACAGTAGAGGAAAGGTCGTTGCAGTGACATCGGGATCCTCAAGTGTTCCACGCAGTGAGTACGAAAAGGGGGTGATCCGGTGATGAGCAGCGGAAAATCT
The DNA here is from genome assembly GCA_023159175.1 of Wohlfahrtia magnifica. Taxonomy (NCBI): domain Eukaryota; kingdom Metazoa; phylum Arthropoda; class Insecta; order Diptera; family Sarcophagidae; genus Wohlfahrtia; species Wohlfahrtia magnifica. Next base: position 524,936 of record JAKWBJ010000001.1, on the reverse strand, counting down.
CGAAGAGGGCGAAGAAATCCGATAGCTTGGATTCTAGCGTTCAAGTTGCTGTCATTGATATGAATGATCCATGGGTGGATTACTCCTGAGCTCTAGCAGCAGATTGAACGGAGGCTGTTGGAGGATATCACTGCCCATGGGAAAGCCTGTCAGGATGAAATGTCCTTCCTTGGCGCAGACTGATCCAGGTTCGTCAAAGTTGTGAACTGTGGCAGTAGGAATTCTGTGGACTTCCTGCGTACTGCGGCTGGCAAATGTGGCGACCTCTGCCCAAGAGCGAAACTGGAAGTGATTTGCTCATACGAGCTGCCTCTAAGGCCAGTCGTGACTGTGAGGATTCCACCGCCCTTTCTCTCGGTGCCCTGAAACAAGCCAATGAAGGCCATTACGTCTCTGACTTGTAAGGGTAACAATGACATGAATTTCAGGTTCGCTATTGACAAAGCGTCCATGGAGTTCATCGAACTCACTTTTCTTCTTGGCCGCGGAAAGGTAGACGTGGCTCTCATCCAAGAACCTTGTTGCCAACAATAAGGTTCGAGAATAAAAAGAATAATGCATCAAGGGTAATACTTCCCTTGGCAACATCCAGAGAGCGGACAGTTCATGGACGGAATCTTGTTCTGTGTCTCTTGGTCTCACATCCCTGGTTGCATGAAGGTGACATTTGAAGAGCCGGAAGGTTTATATTCGGCATCGATGACGGGTGATGAAGTCAAGTCTTCAAATAGGATTGTTGTAGAATGTTCCCTTTTCTGCCCTGATGTTCCTCATAATAGTTTTAAGGGTTTGCCATTCTTGCAGAATTGTGCCTAGAGCGTGGTGGAGAGGGTGGTTTTCATACCGAAAGCCGGTAGAGTTTGCCACTCCATATCGGGTAATTTTATGCTGATCAGTCTGTCATCGTTTTTGCTGTAAGAGCACCGATATGGTTTCTTTGTGAGCTTAACTTCTTGAAACCACGGGTACACATATGTGTACTTTAAATTATCTTTATCTATTACAAGTAGCGACATTAGTAAGAAGCTGCTAGACTGGTATTTCTTGGCGTAGACTTTAAGGTTTATGAAACTATCGGCAAATGGTATTTTCACAAAAGTTGTCGTCATTTTTTTTTTTTTTTTTTTAATTAAGGAATTTAATTTTTGTTCATTAAGACAACGAGTGCTTTAATAATGACCTAAAGGAAACGATATATAAAAAAATAAACTGTTGTTATAATCGCTTCATGTTTAGATCTCAAGAGGTTAATAGACAGCTGGGCCCGTCGTAGAATGGATGAGTTATGGAAGGGAAAAAGAGACTGGCTGCTCTGACCTAAACTTTACCGCTCTAAGACGGAATGGGTCCTCAATTTTTGGAGGAAATCTCTCATGATTCTAGAAGGTTTTGTGAATGGGCAAGGAATTTGCGACGACACGGAGGAGCCAGCGACTGTGGAACATATTCTTTGTCATTTCCCGGCTGTTCATGGGCGGACGCTTAGGCTGCTGGGCCAGGGCTTCTTCAATGGCCTGGCTCTGGTAGCGTCAGCTAGGATATGTAACCTGGATGGTTATTTATCAGCTATAGCCTAGCGCACAAGTTGATGCCCGGTTGTCTTAAATGGGCGTCCTTTCTTATTTTTTAAATTTATATTTTCCTTTAACTCGTTATTTTCTTCCATCTTTTCTTTCCTTCTTTTTCTTCCTTTTCCTTTCCCCTTTTTCCTTCCTTCTTTGCTTTTTTTCTTTTCAGTGAAAGGTTTTCCGTAATGGACTTCTCTGCTGTCTGGGAGTGTTGCTTCGGCACCGCCTTTCTTATTGGCAGAAATGTATAGCAAATTAGGTAAGATTTTGTAAATTAATAAACTATCTTTGTTTGATAGAACGCCAGTAAATGTTGAAATATTGTAAATAAATATGTTGTATGATCGCTTTCGTGACGTTATGGAAATACTAATATAATAAAATTTTGGCAAAAAAATCATCTTTTCAGAAGAATCCCATTTTGATCTTGGCGGGTATGTAAACAAGCAAAATTGTCACACTTGGAGCACAGAAAACCCGCACGCATACATTGAAAAGCCGATACACCCAAGACGAGTCACTGTTTCGTGCGGATTTTGGTCCAGAGGCATAATTGGGCCATTTTTCTTCGAAAATGAGCAAGGAGTGGCCGTTTTAGTCAACGGCGATCGTTATCGGGCCATGTTGAACGAATTTTTGTTCACAAAAATTTGTGAATTTGTTCACAAAAATTTGTGAACAAAAATTGAAGAGGAGGATATTAGCAACATTTGGTTTCAACAGGACTGCGCTACGTGCGACACAGCCGAAGCTACACTCGAAGTTTTGCGCCCTGTTTTTGAAGATCGCATTATCAGCCGCAGAGCTGATGCCGTTTGGCCACCTCGGAGCTCCGTTGGACTATTATTTGTAGGGTGCCGTCAAAGATAAGTGTTACGCCAACAAGCCAGAGACAATTGACGCTTTAAAGGACGATATTCGTGAAGCCATTGGTGAAATACAGCTGCACACAATCGATAATCTGCTTAAAAATTGGACCGATCCTGTAGACTACTGCATGGCCAGCTGAGGCAGCCACTTGAATGAAATTATTTTCCATTATTAACCGGAAGGATTGTACTTTCAAATAAAAAAAGAAATTTGAGAAAATATTCAGTAGTTTTTTTTTATAGCATTTAAAAAAAAAAATTATTTGGCGGACCCTTCATATGCGCTTCAGTATAATGCGAGGTTTATTGTTGATCAGCATGATGTAAAACGCGTGTTGTATTTTTTCTTTACTGCGTATCTGTTTTTACCAGAATGGAAACTATACTGGTCAAAGAACTTATTTGCCGTTGTAATTACTTCTAGTTCTTTTCAGATAAATTATTTATCTGACAACAATAACATTGGTCCAACAGACAAATTCGCTAAGTAAGACCAGCAAATGGAAATAATTCCATATTTCGGTAGACATTCTTGTAAAATGTTTATTAAAAGAAACCCATTCGTTTTGGATAAAACTCATGGTGCCTGATTTCATCAAACGGATCTCTTTGCTATCTTAAACACTGTCTTAAATCTATTGGATTAAGAGTTGATACTGTTCTTAGTTAGTTGAAAGTTGTAAAATCGCCATCCAGTCGTTGTATACAGTGTCGTGCAAAATAAAACCAACAAACTCTGTGAAAACGAATAATGTCATTTATTTCTGAGAGTATTTCACTTAGAAAAATAATTTTTCTGTAATGTATTTAGGTTTATACACAATAAGAGTTATTACTTTATATCAACGTTTCTTCAAATATCAGCAAAATCAATTGAGGCCTTCAAAAAAAGTGTACAAAACAAGAGCAACAAATTAATATTTTGTTGATGAACCTTTATTTCTTATCAACTTCGCCATATCAGAGCAGAATGGAACCAATAGGGCTATTAAGTACGGATTCCGAAAACACTTAACATATCCGAACGCTGGTAAGAAAACTTACCATTTCAGATTTCAAAAACCAATTGTTTTACTTTGTCAAACTTAGAACGAAATACTACGACGCACAAAGTTTCATTAAAATTGGCTAACATTTTCGGGTGCCGGGAAAAAATAGGTTAAATCAATGTGTTAAATTTGAAATGGATTAAGTATGAATTTTTTTGATTTTTTAACGACTATATACCCCTTTACTAAAAATGTTGTAGAGTAAGAAAGGTAAGTATCTCGTTTCTAAAGAAAAACTTATAACAACAATCTATATATGTTGTTACGATTTAACCTTTTTAAAACCTTTGAGTTCGTTTTTATTGCGTTAAAATAAAATAAAACACTATTTTTATTTTCATCTTTGTTAATTCCACTGTACTTTAATACACGAAATTCGCTTTTAAAAACACTTTTTATTTGCGCCTTAAACAGACTTTACTTCTTGACAGCCAATTCACAACTAACTCACCAGCCGCAAATCGCCGCTTTTGTAATATTTCATCTTAGTTTAGAATGTTCCAGTACGGACACGAATCTTCGATTTTTCGACGTTAATTCAAACTGGTCTAAAATAACAAAAAGTAACCGATCTATGCCTTGGCAACACTTTTAATTAGTACAGATAATTTTGGAAGTTTTTAAGCCTTGACACAAGCCAATACATTTTTTAGCTAAAAGCCCATAATAAGCTCTGACGTGGTGAATTTTGTCTTTAGCATTTTCATTTTCGTAACAATATAATGGCGGTTAGATTTAAAAATCGCCCATGTAACAAGGAAAATTGTTTTGTTGGGATCAAAATAAAAAAACTTTGCCCAAGCAACCATACTTCTAAAATGAATTCTGATGGTCCTTATTTTGACCCAAAGGTTAAATTTTTAAAAATTCCATTTTGACTCATTTAAAGTGCCCATTCGAGTCTAAATGTATGACCGACCCACGCTGACTTTGGAAGGCTGACCCAACCATGCTAGTGAAACAATCAGCGAAATGGCTATGTTTGTTTTATTTTGGAGTTTATTTTTTTTTTAATACAACTTAATAATAGTACAGAAACTAAAAAAAAAATTAATGTTTGATATCTGGACAATTTCGCACAGCTCTTTGATGTCTTCGCCATAACAGCGTCTACATTTTCTGGTATAACTCCCTTGGAAACGCTAGATAGCAATTGAACGTATCGTTCCGTTCCATGTATATGTGACGGAATGTTTAGATCATTAAACAGAGAATCATCTCGATTTAAATATTTTTTCGCGTGAATGGTGGTTCAAATAAGTTACTTATATCATTCAAATTGATCATTTCCGTGTAATTTGTGCAATGAAAGTTTATATCTGTTTTTTTATAAGATCTAAGTTCCGCACAGTCTCGCTTTTCTTTGCTATCATCAAACAACATTGATAGTAAGATATTTCCCGAATGCGCATAATACGAATTATCTTTAATTACTTGATTGACAATACTGCGTAAAGGAGGTTGTAGAAACCGTGACCAGCTAATGAACTTGACAAATAATACACTACCGTACACGATAGAGCTGTAATACTTGATATTGAATTACATTGGAACAAAGCAATTACTATAAATTCAACCAGAATCCGTAAATTTTCTGATGGATTTCCGTTGTCACATATAATCGTAATAATCTAGCAACCTTGGTGAGCCAGCGAGAATGTACAATTTTCTCTGGTTTGATGTTACCCAGATCCACCGAAACCACGCCGCTAGAAATTGCATGGGCAATGTCGTATAAGTACTTCGAATCAGTGGGAAATTCAATTTTTTCTGGAGCAGGGTCCGTATTGGATAAGTGGGCGTGGCAACTCCCATATATAGTAACTACACCCAGGGAAAAAACAACAAAAACTCAACAAACACAACCTTAAATTAAAAAACAACTACGACAACGTTCAACATAAAAACGATTTAGATTTAAAATCAAAAAAAGTGGAAACAACTTTGATTTCAAATTGCTCGTATTTGTTTTTACATTTGGACAATCTAAAACCAAAAATTTAAATTTTTAATTCAAAAACGTCTAACGTTCAATTAAATATGTTCAATATTATTTCAAAATAGAAACATTTTTAAATAAATGTTGAAAATATTCAAATCAACATGGCACAACTTTATTTTAAAGGTGTAGAGTCGTGAATAAAGCAATTTAAACGTTGGTTTATCAATACGACTGTAGTATTAGTACAGTTGCAAACCTTTTTAGTTGGTTTTAATTCAAAATACAATAAATTAAAATAAAATAAAATAAAATAAAATACAATTTTTATTTAAAATAAATAATTTACAATATTTGGTAGGATATAAAATACATAAATAAATAAAATACATAAATTTTATCAAAAATGATTTCTATATGTATTTGATAGATGACATCGTGCAATGAAAGTACTTCTGCTGAAGGAGGAATTTAATAAAAAAAATTTACATAAATATACAGTTTATCAATATATTTTCATCCTAAAATACTGGCTGTTCTAGGGAAGGGGACTGATAAGGGACTGTAGGATTGCCGTTAGTGGGCTTATCGACCATTATGTGATCCGATTGTGCTGGGTACCGAGTCTCTACAGTATCAGCGGCAGGAAAGCTGCCAGCGAGATAACAAGACCGCATTCGGAGAACAATGCTTTACCTCTGGAACGATTGATGAGATCACGATTGATGGATAAATGAATGTGGCAGCTCCCATTCATACTAAACGTGAAATTTTTCAAAATTTTAGAAAATGGTAACAGTTAAAGCTTCGTTATCTTCCACCTCAGTAAAAAAGAGGGAGACATTGAATAAGTGGGTATTGCAAAAAGCTAACCGTGTAAAACCTATTTGTATACATGTGTATTCTTGTCTATATATGTATAAAAATAAGTTATCCGTTTGTGATGGTGCGCCTTTCCCATATGAAATGTATGGATTTCCTTAAATTTTTCTTATGAGAAATACTTTTTATAGGTATGAAACACGAAGGCTCCTAGCAAAGCGGGAAGGGTTATTCTAGTAATAATATAAAACGGAGTGCACTATAGTTCCTTTATTTTCTTTTCCTTAGACATCTTGCAGAAATTATTCCGTGGAGGATTAAGTCTGCTATATTTATTTCCGAAACTGCCATTTCATACCAATTGGGGGTTAGTATATTAACTATTACTGGTTAAGAATAGTTTACTTGTAATTCAAATGAAAACATGTTGGCAAAGCTAACATGTATTCTGCGCCAAGTTCTTTAAGATAAATCCATATTGAGATAAATTCACCTTAACCCATTAGAGGTCACTGTACTCAATTGGGTATAGCGATGTCTTGAAGCGAAGACTGTAAGCTGTAATTTGCTATCATTAAACCGTTATTTTGATTCTGCAGAACATTACAGAGCCATAAAATCCAAAAATTTTCCTTTCCTATTATAAGAACGAACAAAAAAAGTCGCGTCAAAACAGCATCAGTGATTGATTACATATGTTTTTTTGTACAAATTTTGTAATGATTGGTAGGTATTACATCTGCAATAAGGCTGCAATGACAAAGGTATGAAGTAGTTTGAAATAGTTCCTGATATGATAGACTATTGCACGCTCAAGCTCTTTCCAGACAATAGATTCTCTGTATCACAACAGATAAAGCCTAAGTCTGTTGTAGCATACACGAATGTTTAAAAATCTTTGAAAGGAGTTCGGGGAGAGACTTTTAGACTTTTAGACCTCAGTAGCGTTTTCCAGGTTCCAGAGGGTTCTGCGACAGGAAGAGTGTGAATATCCAAATCTGAATGTAGTGATTAAAATGCTCTTTAATTTCTATTCGACATGAATACAGGGAATCTTTTAATGACACATTTAAGACTAGAGATAATTTAGGTAAGATAAGTCACTCTGCCACCCAAGGGAATTGTGGGTGCAGATGAACTCATAAGTAATAATTCTCTTTTAAGTGGCTGGGATGTAGGGTTGCCAGACTCAACATTGCAAAATTCTTGACATTTAGAGAAAAAACCTTGATTAAAAAAAATCCTGACAGTCAAAAATATTTTTGCAAAGAACTTTTGTTACAAATTGTTTAAAATTTAAAATTTCTGGTAATATTAATTGCATCAGGCAACACTACAATACTGAAGGATTACGGACTCCAAAAAGTGGTACGGCAAGGTGGCAGCCAGGATTGAAACCAAGAAAGCTAATGCAGTGTATATAGTGGGATTGGAATGGAATTGTTCATTATGAGTTTCTACAACCTGGTTAAACGATTGATTATGATCTCTTCCGCCAACAATTTTCTAGATTGCAGCAAGCAATTTAAATAAACCGCCTAAAATTGATCAGCAGAAAGACACCAGTTTACATACATTTTTGATTACCGGGCAGAAACTGAAAGAGCTGGGCTGTGAAGTTTTGATGCATTTACCATATAATACAGACCACATTCACTTTCAGATCATCATTTGTTTCGATCTCTGCATAACTCTCTTAGAGGTGTAAATTTAAATTCTGTAGATGCCTGAAAAACGTAATTAGATAAGTTTTTCGCTCAGAAGTTCTACACTGATGAAATAATGACTTTAGCCCAAAGTAGTAGTAATTTTTTTTATTTATTTATTTTTTTCATATATCATTACTATGGTTTTTTAAAAATAATCTAAGCTCATAAAAAATAAAATAAAGCAATAAACATACTGACTTGACAACTTCTGATTCTAAAAACTTCTTTATTGTTTGCGAATGTAAGAAGACTTGGTTTCCCTTGTAATACTGACTACTGAACAAGGATACGGTAGAGCAGTTTTTATGTCAGTGGCTTTGAACATGAGGATAGATCTTCTGATATATGTCCTGCCAGATTTAACTGACATACACAGATATCAATAAGATAAAACATGGATATGTCTGTAGGTTCACCATGATATTACTGAAACCATGAATCCAAGTGATATTGCTACCTATTAAAACTAACTAATTAACTAAGACTGATCTTTAAGGGCCTATAAGTTTTAAGCAAAACTCTAGCGTTCTAAGCAAACTTAACAAATAATTGTGCATTATCTGATATTAAAACACGCCTAGGGAAATACATTAATGCCAAATACAAATTAGTTATTTTATATTTAATGAAATTAATTGTTTATTCTTTTTAATACAATTAAATACACATACATATACTCGGTAAATAAATAAATAAATATGGAGTACTGACATATCGATTAGATTAACTTGAGTACCACCCTCAAGCAAACAATAAACACACACACACACACACACACAAATAAATAAAAAAGACTAAAACCTATAAAATGTTGCATATTTTTGTTTTTGTTTTCAACAACAAATAATTCGTTTTTTCTTCTTATTCTATTGCTGCATTTTTTAAAGGAAATGCATGTGTTTACGATCCGAAAAAAGGAACACTCACACTCACACATACGCATATACAAAAACAAAATATAAAAGGGTTGCTAATTAAACTCATTTTTACAAAAAATGATACACACATTCACACACAGCGATGGTAGACGCACATACAAATATTTTATACGCATAGAAATTGCAGCCGAAACGCATTAAAAATGAACAAAAAAAGGAAGAAAAAAGGTAAAATATTGCATAACAAACAATTAGACACATACAGACAAAAATAAATACACACACACATATATATATATATATATATATAAAAGTTCTTATTAGAAATGTAAATGTATAGGTGAATTTATAATAGAAAAATGAAAAAAAAATAATAATACGCACTGCTAAAGTTACAATGGAATGCGTCGGTCGGTCGGCCCACAGGCCATAACACTTCAATAGTCGTCAGTCCCATTTAAGTATACCAATACACATGCATACACATACACTCACATTCTCTCACTGTCTCTCTCTCTCTCTCTCTCGGTCTCTTACCGATACTCTTGTATTCATCGCTTTCTTTATCAAAATTATTATAAAAGAGATGTAGTGTGAGTTAGTGGTGTGTAAGTGGTGCAATGACTAAACGAAAAAGGGAGGACGTTGGGCGGTGTTTGTAAAAAAAAGAAAAAAAGATACGAAAACGAAACCAAAAACAACTTCGTATAAATGTTAGAAAAATGTGCGTGTATGTTTGTGTGTATATGTGTTTAGGTGCGTATGTTGAATATTATTTGTTATTGGTGTGGTGGATATAGTTTAGTCAGTTTTGTTTAGTTGCCTTTCTAGAAAAGTGCACAGTGGGTTGGTAGCATGTTTTCAAGCGATTAAAATTAGCTTGATTATGCAGATCTATTTTATAGTTTTTGTCAAGCCCATAAACCCAAAAGTTGGGTTGAGTACGTTTTGTGTGTGTGTGTTCTGCACTTTAAGCAATTTGGATAAAATGCCGATTAAATTTTACTTATATTATTGGAAAATAAAAATAATAAATTAAATCAGTCCATATTGACTCTTACAAACACATGGTTTTACGGAGCCGTCGCTGTAAGTTCATAACTAAACAAAAAATTCAATGCGGCAGTCTGATGACTTTTTTTATATTCTGTTTTGTTTTTGTTTTTTTTTATCGTAATAAGTTAATGAAAGCGGATTGCAAGCCCAGCGCTCTATTTAATTCTTATATTTAACGGCAAACTTTTAGTTATTTTACCATCTATAACGGGTGTTATTGATAACGATATTCAGCTGGAGTATGAGCTAGGTTCGGACGTAATGTACGTAAATTTGGGCTAAAGACGAATCAAGATTGGGTTTTGCAAGAATCGAGAAGAAATCGGCTAAAGTGGGTCTGGCAGTAAATGAATATAAAAAAGTTGATGATTTCAACTAACACGATTTGAACACTATTTGTAAGCATTCGATACCACCTTTAAAAAGTCTATAAGAACTGTTTGGCAATAAAATAAAGAGTTGTAGTTGATTTGAAGATAAGGCACACTCTCGTCAAATAAAACTAAGGCTGTACAAAACTAGTCATTGCCGTCCGCTTATATGGTGAAGGGGTATATTGGGGTATTTAAGCACAAAATTCTTCGTTAAATTTGAGGACCAATTTGCCTTAACGAGAGAATTTCGGGTAGCATACAGTGTATCATAGAAATGAGTATGCAGCTATTCAATATATTTATTTCATTTAAATAAAAGCCTATAAATTAATTCAAACAAAAAAATTATATTTCAGTTTTGTAGAGTTAAAGGCAGTTAACAATATTAAAAAAAATTTATCAATATTCTTGCATTTGTTGAATTTGTGCAAGGAAAACAAGAAAATGCCCTAAATTAACATCACAAAAAAAAAAAATAAATAAATAAATAATTATAAAAAATTTTGTAAATTTATTATTTGATAGTGTAAACTTTATTCGTTATACCTTCATTAAGTCGTAAATGCATCGAATCAACCAAGTTTTGCATCACAGAGCTGGAAACAACAACTTGAAAGAAAGAGCCATGCAGTTAGTGTTAAATGACTCCTTTATATTTCAACAAGATAATCAATTTTTGGGCCAAATACGATAACTATGGAAAATAGGACGAACAGTTCTAAACAAATGTTATAGTGGAAGAATAGTTAAAAATTCTCAGCTCAGCTTATTCAGTCATTATTTGATTTAAAATGGTTATCGTTTAATATGGTTTCTAATTCATCTTTATAAAAATCTGCAATCAATGTTGAAATCCCCTGCAATTATAATATCATTACTATTTTCGCAAAAATTGTTGAAAATCTTCACAAAATTCCGCTTTGCTGTAGCTTGGTGATCTATACACTATCACTATTATAAATCGCCATATATGTGCTAATCCAATATTTAGAGTCCTTTACATTTTATTTAGTTTGATTCAATTTCCAGTGTTTTCCTAAATATAGTATTACTCCTCCTATTCTCGATAAATTGGACATTGTCATGTACTGATCGTAAAGATTACACTTTTATTTCACCATCATTGATTTTTTAGTTAAATGTGTTTCGGAGAGCATTATAAAATCTGGTTTAATATTTTCGACAATTACTTTTAGTTGAGTATATTCATATATATTCCATGTATTTTCTTTGGTTGTTATATAGTTATTCCCATTCTTCTCTATTTTAGCATAAACATATTTTATTATTCTTTTATAAATCTAACAAATTGCAACTGAAATGGGAAAACAAAGATCAATTTAAATAATTTTTATCATTTTATAATAGATTTCTAAGGATACTAGACAATCCTCAAATATTAGCTATGGTATAAATTTATATAAAAAAACTATCAAATATTTGCAAAGTAAAGCACACTGTGCAGTGTGCATTTGTTTTTTACTACAATAATTTTTTTTTCAACTTTTTTTGTTGTTTAAGCCATTTTGGTGGTATGGATTAATGGCTATAGATGGTTTGTTGATTATGAGAGTCGAATGATGAGAATTAAGAAAAATTAAAGGGTATGAGCAAATCAATAACACTCCTTGTGTAACTATAGCAGGTGATAAAATTATAAATCCTTTTGAAATAAACAAAAAAAAAGTGTTAGATTTGTTATTATCCCTAGTAAGGCAAGTAAAAAGATATCATTGCAATACATCATATCGTATCGTATTAACTTTGATTTAGGTTGGTCAGTAGTTAAAGCCAGCCTTATAAAAACAATTGGTAAAATTTTGTATTGCATTTACTTTGACACTATTGATGAGTGGAATTGATCAATACTCATGCTATATGTAATTACTTGTGTTAGGGGAGGAGGGGGAAGTGTTTAAGGAAGCAGAAAATGTTTCTGTAGGAAGCTAGTTCTGAAAAAGAAGTGTGTAACTGTTATGTGTTTTGCCCAATTTACCTTAATCAAATGAGCTCTGGGAAAAAGATGGGTACTACGTAAAATTATGCTCTTATAAAAAACAAGTCCCGCTTTTATTTCCATTAAAATTCTTTCCATTAAAGTATCGATAGAACAGTGAAATATATGACACATATTGTAGCAATGTTAAGACCTTGAAGCACCATTCGATCATCCGATATAGGAGATTCTCATCATTCTATTACAGATCATCAGGCACTTATCGGTCTATAGTTTGTTCGGCATAGCTTTTGACTTCCTAATGACACCAGCAGATCTCAAACGATAATGGTGGATATGTCTCCAATGAGACCCTATATCTTTCTACATGCATTACAGTGTTCCAAGCATCTGGAAATTTGTCAATGCTGGATTAGGTTGAGGATGGTAGTAAGTGATGCTGCACAGTAAGGTTCCGGACCGATATAGAGTGTCACGGAACCTTTTCTAGCCAATGCATATACCATCTACACAGTATCCAGGTACCCAAAACAACTGGACCTTATTTCTAAGCGGAAGCTTTTGCCAGGTATCGTAGTAATATTTGACCAGTCTAGATGTCATACGATTCGAACCAAGTCCAATATGAGATTAGATGAAGTAAAAACAAAAAGAATTTCTTACCATAGGTTAGGTTACGAGTAGGTAGAGTGGTGGATCCTCCATGAAGAAAAGGCCACACGTAAACCGTTAGTTGAGCCCCTTGGGACACCACAAACATAAAAGATCAAAGGCCACAAAGTAAAACTTGATATTGTTATAATTTTCATCTTGGAGACTTCAGTCAAATGTGGAAAGAAATAAGTGGCCAAGAACATTCGTTGGGTTTTTACAACATATCGACGCATTCAAATGCTGCCTTGGTATTAACACTAACTACAGTTAGAATTTATTCGATATCATGATTGCCCTGCCTATGAGTAAACAAGAACTACATAGGCCAGGTGTGAGTGTGCCAATCAGACTACGCTTCCTCGCCCGAATCACTAAACAACCATGTTTTCAGTGCCGCTTTAATTTGTATAACGGTAGGCTGGATTTAAAGTTATGACAAAAAAAATCATTAAGATAAGAAACAAAGTACTGTGCTATCATTGAATTTAACTTAACCCATCAGCTGAGGTTCTATCTATAACAGATTGTATAATGCGATCGAAAGTTCGTTATAAATCGCGAGAAGCAGTAAGTTTGGATATGAGAGCAATGTGCTAAACTCTTTCAAATGCCTCATAAATTTCTAGATCTTTACATGCTCTTACCTAACCGATGAATGGTGTTTGTGTAATACTGGTCAGTATGTGTACCTAGCATGCACTTAATTTATTGGTAAATTTTATATTGAGTTAATTGTTAGGCAACTGAAAATTAGAATTTTACACCGATTGCAATTAAATTTTCAAAAAAATATGTTTATATCGCAGCTATTTATTATTTTTTTCGAATTTAGCTTAATAGATATTTATAATTTCTTTTAAGCAATTGATTTATGGGTTTAAAATTTGTATGATATAGTCATGGTCTTTTAAAAAGCTTATTTGAATCCTGTTTTTATTGCAAAAAGATATTATTTTATATTATATTATTTTATACCTAACATACACACATATATATTTAAAACGCTTAACCCCGCTCATACATTTGATTTATAAACTCTTAAATATGTGTTTAAACAAATTTTTTAAAAATAACGTTTTTCACTACAGCCAGAATGTTTCGTCGATTTTTACTGTTTTTATAATTATTTTCTTGACTGTAATTATGCGTTAGTGTGTGTGAATATTTGTGCATTAGTATTGTAAAAATCTTCCATTAATATTTTTTTATTTCCTATTTACAAAATTCATATCGAATGGTTTAGGAAACATTTTTTTCTAATTTTTTCCTTCGAAAAATCATTAGATATGCATTAATACATTAAAATCTATATGAATAAGCATATGTATGGACAAATTGATAAAGTTCTTATGAAGGAGATGGATACCGCTACATAATTTTTGATTTAAAGACTGTTTGAGCTAAATAGTTCGATCCATTTAAGGCAAATATTTTAAAATTTGTATAGATTGTATTGAAAATATTTAATATTTTTAATTATATTTTGGACTGAATATACACACACATAACACAAGCTTACCAAGAAATGCGAATTTTTAATATAATCGCAACACACGAAGAGCAACAAGGTGACTTTTATTTTAACAAGAATTAGGATGGATTACTTTAAATCAAAGGTGACCAAGAAGATAAATGAGTAGTATAGTAGTGTTAGTAAATTTATGCTTTGTGCGTTGAAGAGAACCACTTAAAAGGTAAACAACGATACAAACAAACAATTTTAAAAAGCATAGCGATATACGGTTGCTCCCATTGAGATCTATTCCACAACTAAATAATATTTCTTGTTTTGTTTATTATCCTGTTATTATCTGCTCATTTTTGTTCAGTTGTATACATATACGCTGTAGATAATTCTCAGTCAGATAAGTCTCATACGAGCTTATCTGTTCAACTATGCTTTTAACTTAGCAACTTTATCTCGGTGACATTTATCTGGGTGGAACCAAATTTATATTTTTACAGAATGGTTCAGGAATTTTTTAAACCTCCTACAGCCGACCTCTTTTTGATCAAGAGAACACACACAAGCTTTAACCGTCCGATAAAACATATATGGGTCAAATATAAATGAATTCGGTACATTAGACCACATTACCAGTATATGGTTTTTTTTTAAAGTCGCGTTTAATAGGATTTGCAATATTTTCTTAAAAATCTCTAAAAATGTGGGTTAAAAATTATAAGCAAATGGATTTATGGAAGTTTAACACATGTAGCATATAAATAGTTAAATCTTATTTCAATCGGATAGAAACTAAAAATTGTTTATTCTCATTGAATTTGGACAAATTGGCAAAGAGTTATTGTTCGTATAGGAAACTGGCTGCGACACTGATGTCACGTCATGATATTTAAACTTTGAAAATTTTTCGTATTTAGGCCGACACCTTTCATCAAGCATAGATAACAATCAACCAGATGATTTTTCTGCTCTCTCCATAACATAGGCATTAAAAATGAAAAGTATATTTCCTGACCAAGTGACCATTTGTACAGTTTTGTGCTAAATGCGTTGCAAAATAATTTCGGTACCCACGGTTTTTGTGTGTTTATGCTATCATCACATTTCTAATATTTTTATTCGCTTTTTCTTATCATATAACATTAGCAAGCATTGCAAAAACTCTTCGAATTGACATAAAACTTTTTTAATTCATTTTCACAGGTTGTTTCTTTAACACAGACGAACTTAGAGAATAAAATTCAGATAAAGTTTCTAGCGTTGCCAAAAGCTTATCGACGTTATAATAGTTCAGTGTTGCCAATATGCGAGAACTGGAAAGCTGACATAGAACCAATCTTAAAAAATTAAACCCGCATTTGAACTTGGCGCCTTAATTAATCGGACCAGAATTAGTAAACTTGTGTATTAGTGTTTTATATTCTACAATAGTTAATAGAGTTATTGAAAGTAATCGGTGTAGATTGCAGTAGGTTTGTTAAGACAAAAAAAGTAACAAGATATGAGAAGAATATGAAAAATATATCGACCAAGACAACAACTTTTCAAGAAAGTCGTTTTGATTTTTAAATTGCCTATTATTTAGTATACGTATGAAAAAATATATTGATCCAAAGCTCAACTTTCTGCGAATCAGAAACAAATTTGTACACCATATCAAAAATGATACATATTGCTCACATTTCAGCATTTTTTTTCTCCGCCTCTCCTCTAGGAAACATATTAGCTTTCCACAAAGCATCCATTGCTTTGTTTCAGTTTTAGTAAACAAGTTGATTTTCAAACTAAGTAGATGCTTAATCTACTGTAGCTTGCCTTCATATGATTGCGTGTATTGGTGAAGATCCTTGTTAAGCGGTGATGATTCTTACTTAGCATTGTAATTTTTTTCCAGTAGGTGGCGTTTTCTCCTGAACATTCGTCTGATGTTTTCATAATCACTAAGGAAAAATACGCAGATATAGCAATACTTATGTCATTCTATTCTGTCACAAAATTTAGTATATTATCTCCACTGAACGAGATGATTCGATTAACGCTTGAGCAACGTTGGAATGTATTGGAAATTTATTTTAAAAAAAAGACAATTGGGCTGAAATTGCACGAAAATGTGCTCGTACAGTGCGTACACCCAAAAATATCGAAGCTCGTCATCGTTCTCAAGAATTGAACATTTCACGCACCAGTTTACGTCGAATTTTGCGAAAAGATCTCCGTGTGGCGCCTTACAAAGCTCAATTGGTTCAAGAGTTGAATACGCATGACCATCCGCTTCGTTTTCACTTCGCTAGATAGGCTAACGAGAAACCGCACGATGATGTCGATTTTGCAAAAAAAAGCATCTTTTCGCTTTCATCATGGTGGATACGTTAGTAAGCAATATTTCCGTATTTGGGGCTCAGAAAACCTAAACGTAGTCTAAAAGAAGAAAGAAAGAAGCCGATGCATCCGTTAAAAGTGACTGTTTGGTGCGGCATTGGTCCATATTTCTTTGAAAATGAAATGGAGACACCTATCGCACCATGATAACCAATTTTTTGTGCCCGCTCTTCATTCTATTGATGTGAACGATGTTTGGTTTTAACAGGATGATGCAACTTACCACACATCTCATGCCACAATCGATTTATTGCGTCAAAGGTTTAATAGCCGTTTAATTAGCCGAAATGGTGATGTAAAAAAGCTGCGATTTGACACTGTTGCACTAATTTCTGGGGGGCGCCGTTAAAGGCAAGTTTTATGTCGACAAGCCAGAGACAATTGGGCATTTGAAGGCAAAAATTTGTGAAGCCATTGTCGAGATACGATCCCATACACTTAAAAAAGTTCTCGAAAATTGGTCCGATTGATTGGGGGACTGTGAGTCTAGCCGCAGCAACCTTATGAATGAAATAATATTTCATTTCTAACCGGAACAAAAAAAAAAAAAAAAAAAAAAAAAAAAAATTGGCAAAATTTCAAATTGTTTTTCTTTTATCGCATTTTTAAATGTAAGCTTTTAAATGTCCCACCCGATATTTATAAACATAGAGATCATTAATCACAAGAACACAATTTATCAATTATTACTCAAAAAAGATGACATCCATTCTGACATCCAATCTCCATCTTTCTAAAAATATTCAATCTGAATCATTTGTACTTCTGGGTGTTACGAAAATCAGCTAAAACTCAATTAAATTCGATCATATGTCGGAATATTATTTAAACTTTTTGAAGCTTTGTCGCTAAAGCAGATTTGCTTTGTTTTGCATGAGAGTTTCAGATCTCGAACGTGTAAATCGATTTCTTAAAGGTGACTTGATTGAGAGTGTTTCTATGTTAAAATCCAACTGTAAAATTCATTTTAATCAATATATCGAATTGCTACGTTTGCTTAGGCCAATAACCCTTTCTTAAAGCTCTCGTTTTTCCAAACCTATATAATGTGGTCAATGTTTCCCCTTTACCAGTAATGTTTTTCAATGTACATATTGATGTTGTTGTTGTCTTTTCAATATGCGTTAATAATGCGTACGTTTTGTTGTTGTAGTTGTTGTTAAGTAATCAATTGACTACAGAGTCCCTCTGTAATGGTCATTTTAAAAATATCTATTCGTTCCTTTTCTATACACTTCTTATACTCTATTTCTATTTTTCATGCATTTTTGAACAATTTGCAATTTTTTCAAGTTTTTTTTTCTTTTTTTGTGGAGTTTATGGTTAAAAATACAAACTAATACTGAAAAATACAAATAATCTACAGCATTTTCTTACCATGAAGTTTTGTTAATTAAAATAAAAAAGGCAGAAAAAACTAAGTTTTAAAAGAGTTTGTGGCATAGAAATACTCTAAAATAAATTAAATAATTTATTTAACAGAGTTAAGTATGAGTCAGAATGTAAATATATTGCTAAATGTGTAATATAAAAAATATTTAAATTCATTTTAAAATGAATTCTGCAATCAATTTAATTTTATATAGAAATTTTCATTATTTCACACACTAGTTTGCATACATACTTTGAAATCTAATAACAATCTACAGTTACACTATATTTGTCTAAGCATTTTTATAAAGGTGTAGAATAAAGCATACAAAATGTTTATAAAGTATAAATTTTACAAAGGCGGTGTAATAAGATCTATAAATGGGAGTAGAAGATATGCTGTTGTCATAATTTTTATATATTTGTAACTCCTAATGGAGCATAGGGCGTCAACTATAGCCGTCCCCTATCGCTCTCGATTCGGGACTATATTTCTAACTTCGTTTCATATATAGTGAAGAAATATCATCTCGGCTTTCGTGGAACGTCTCTAAATAATCCTCGGTGGACCAGCTCTTCTTTCCGCTTGGTTTCGTCATAAGGTTTGTTTGGAAATATTGTCATCCTCGTGCCGTAATACGTGACCAATTGCCATTTGCGTAATTTCAATTTCACTTTTTGATATTACTCGTAGCCAAAAAATGCGCAGAACTCTTCTTAGACAACAGCTTATGAAGGTTTGTAAACGTCTGCTGATGGAAATTATAACCTAAAACCTAAGTTAGAGATAAATATTTGTATTTTAGTACGTAAGCTTATGCTATTCTTCTTATACTTATCTTATTTTTCACATCAACCTCTATACCTCAATCGGTCGAGGACACGCTGCCGAAATAACAAAATCGGTTCACTATAGCATTGAAGGATTCAGGTTATATGTCTTGTGCGATAAAAGGAATATGTCGTCCCACTTCTTGGCATTGTTCTTTTGCCAAAAAATGTATATGTCGACTGCGCGATTAAAAAAGTTGTGTCCTTACATAAAGGTAAATGTTGTGTGCCGCTGTGGTATGGTAGGTAAGATACCCGTCTATCAACCAGAAGACCCTCGGTTCAATACCAGGCCAGACCATCTTAAAAAAAAAGAAAAAGTTTTTCAACAGCGGTATCACCTCATAACATCAGCTAGTAACTGGTTGTGAGTATTACTGCTATTGAAAACTTCTCTAATGCATTTGCTGTTCGGAGCCAGCGTTAAACTGCAGGTCTCTTTCAATGAATTTAAAAATAGAATCGGGTGCAGCTCATTAACTGAGAGAAGTCCTCACGTTCTTTCATGGATTTAGTTTATTCAATAAACTAAATCTTTGTTTTGTTACTCAAATAGATGTTGTGCAACCATCTCCATTTTTGAAATAACGGTATATCTCGAAAACAAAAGCTAAACTAAAAAACAGTTAATATCATTGGATTCAGTGTACTTGAATTAGGTTCACCTGCTGGATGCTCCGCTTGTAGGTTTTTTCAATTAGCACAGTGTTTTAGGTCGATTAAAATCATACGATCACACTCAATACCAAAACAAAAATGTCAGCACAAAAGGGTTATATATTGTTATGAAAATAAAAATGCCTAAAAAGAAAATACACAACATCAGGGACTGTATTGTGGGATTATAGTCTATTGGTTTGTGTCAAGGTTGTGAATGTGTAAACCTGGTAATGCCGAACTGGTTTGTGTATTTAACGGCATTGCCATACTGATTTGTGTATTTGACGGCATTGTAATACTGATTTGTGTATTGTCAGCTCGACCATCTTTGGGTAACACAGTCCTACATATTTCAAATTAATGCACATAAAATAGAGGATTTGAGAGCGCTTGAGGCATTTCCGAAACTTTCCAAACTGTAGACAATTATAAGGAGGCTGCTTTGCCTACGTCGAGATAGTTATCGTTGAAGTTGAAGACTGTATAGTTATAATTGTATACTGTAAAATGAGGACGCAATTAAAAAGAACTCAAACGTTTTAAAAGGGTTAAAACGTAACAATATGTGTATGTGTATACATTTTAATGTTCATTAAGAACTAAAAATCGGAAATGTTGATACGCATCCGCTAATTTCATTATATTTTTTACACTAATTCTTTTCATTAGATCTGAGGATAACTCATGTATTAATTTTGTATGCCTACTATAACGCGTTTTGGATCCGACGTGAACTTGAAGTCTGAAAGGGACTTTTTTCAATTTGTTTGGCCATGAATATTTTCGAATGAATGCTAACGGAGGAGGTAATAAATTATTTCCACCTCTTTTCGCCATCAATAGAGTTTTAAATAAAATAATATTAAGGAATTCAAATTTGATATACAGGCTAAAATTAAAGATTTTCAGAATCGTAATATTAAAATTTTACCTTAAGTTCACTAAATCTAGTGGCTTGCTTAATATTTGAAAGACATACCGATTTAGCTAATAACAAAGGGTGAGTTTTACGCTTTTTGGATTTTCAGTGTAAAAAAAGATTCGTGATATGTGGCAATGTTAACAATGCTTAACAGCACTTGCAAATCATTGAATGTGTGAGAAATATGTTTCGCAAACTATGTCCATTTTATGATCGTCTTAATTATTTTTGTCTCATTGGTATATCAACAAACAGCATTTGCGTGTAAAGAACAGCCAGCTCAAGAGCTGGCAATAAATCTTTGAAGATGCACCAAAATTAGAGCTCAGCAATGAACCACCTAAAGCTTAGCTGCGAACAACATTTACATGAAATATTCATTAAAAAGTAAATGGCTGGCATTCATTTATCGCCTCAAATAAATATTTTATTAACTTTTGCAAATTTTCTGTGTATAGATCTATTTAAAAATTATTTATGTTTGTTTATGTTGCAGAATTTAAATGTTAATTATCTTTATCGTTTAAATTTCGACCTACACTATGATTATACGAGGGCAGATTGACATTGAAGCTATATAGCGCTAGATGGCAGCACAAACACAAAAAACTTTTTCTTTCTTAGAAATTACGATCTGTCAAACGGCAGCTGTTAAAATTTTAACCAAATTCATCGATTAGTTTATTTGTTGTAGTCGTTTGAAGTAAACAACTTTTGTGTTTCTTGGAAAATGGAAAAAGTGAATTTCGTGTAGTGATTAAACACTATTACTTGAAAGGCAAAACGGCGAAAGAGACAAAAGAAAAGCTTGATAAACATTACGGCGAATCTGCTCCGTCAGATTATATAGTAAAATATTCGATTGCTGTATTTAAACGGGGCCGAACAAGCACTGCAACAATACCATCAACAGGAAGGCCAAAAGAGGTGGTTACTGAAGAAAATATCGATATCGTTATGAATGATCGACGGGCCAAAATACGTGAGATTATTGAAATGGTAAAGATATCATATGAATGTGTGTTCAACATTTTGCATGAACATTTGCATATGAAAAAGCTATCGCCAAGATGGGTGTCGCGTTTGCTCAGTGTTGAACAAAAACGAGTTCGACAGATCACTTCACAGCGGTGTTTGGACATGATAAAGTATAACCCTGCTGATTTTGGCGTAGATTAATAACTGTTGATGAAACGTGGGTCCACCACTACACACCTGAAACCAAAAATCAATCGAAGCAATGAGTGGAAGCTGATGGAAGTGCTCCGAAGAAGGCAACGACAGCGAAATCGGCTTGCAAGGTTATGGCCACTGTATTTTGGGATGCACACGGAATATTGCTCATCGATTATCTTGAAAAGGGATCCACAATCACAGGAGAGTACTATTGTGCATTATTGGATCAATTGGTCGATGCAATCAAGGAAAAACGACCACATTTAAACAAGAAAAAAGTGCTCTTTCTTCAAGACAACGCACCGGTTCACACAGCATTAGATACGATGCTAAAACTACGAGAAATCCATTTCGAATTGGTTGATCATCCACCTTATAGTCTATATTTAGCCCATAGTGACTTTTTCCTGTTTCCAAGCTTGAAAAAATGGCTCGCAGGAAAAAGATTCATCTCAAACGAAGAAGTGATTACCGAAACTAATGCGTATTTTGAGGAGTTTCCAAAATCGTATTATTCAGATGGTATAAAAAAGTCGGAAAATCGTTTTACTAAGTGTATTGAGCTAAAAGAAGACTATGTTGAGAAATGAATGGTTTTTGAAAAAAATGTTTTTTTCCTACTTAGGTAGCTTCAATATCAATCCGCCCTCGTACATATGGTATACTTACGCTAAGCTGTATAAAACTAATTTTTTAGGATGTGACAAAATTGATTGAAAAACCAATATTGCTATAATTTAAGACATAAGAACAACATCGATTTCCTTTCAATTTTATTACACATTTAAAAATGTTTTAGTTGCTATTATCTCCTTTATTTTCTAGCCTATTATATAGTTTAAGCACTTCAAACAAAACATATTTTGAAAAATATATTATTTAAGCAATTCCTTTTGTTCTAATAGTACCTCCTGTTTTGTAAAACATAATTTATTCATGAAAATCTTTTAATTCTTTTGTAAGTGTTAAAAAATCACTTGTTGCTGGTTGTAAAATAAAATAATACTCGAGTTCTTTGCTTAGATATTGCAACCAACATACCAGACCTATGTATGTTTTATTCCATACTTAATGCAACATACCATACAAAACGATTATGTTGTAAATATTTGATATGACTAACTTTTATAGTATAGAACACAATACGCTTTTGGGGCACTTAACAAATTGCCAAAACAATTTAAGGCACCACTTTAACAAAATCACATGCACACATACGAATATTGAGTGCAGACAGACAAACAGACAGACAGATGAGTTCAGCCAGACACATTCGTACAAGCAGTAAAAGATCATATCAAAACTTTTTACATGTTGCACATACAGCAGCACATCAACATGCTTAAAGGCATCATGAACAAATGCAGACAACTTTTCGGGTGGCAAAATTTACCGAAAAATTTTGTGCAAAACAATTTTGGAGTACGAAATGGTGAATATAAAGTCTCAAAACTTGCACAGTTGCAGCCACAGCATCAGCCACACGGCAACATCTACATTATTATCAACATCATTTAAGTAAGTGACTCCAACTACTACTGTAGTTGCTGTTATTGTTGTTGACTACTTTGCATTTGTTAACTAAAAACATACCGATGAAATGAAATCAGATTTTAAATAAATGAAATCTTTGAAGTAAGGATAAGTGCTACACAAGCGTTGTAGTAAAAAGTGCAGCAAGGTAGACACAGGTTGATATATACAATATAATATGCAGCATAAAATAGTTGATGTTCCACTTATTTGCGTGCTGCATTGAGAGCACAGTTTATGTAAAAGCAAGAAATAATTGTTCATACATCGGATGTTGCCGTTTGTTTTCTTTCTTTTGAGAACGAAATTTGCTAAATTCGAGACGATGTGCTTGAGAAATATTTAAACATATCCGCAAGCCACTTCGATGTAGATTATTTTCTTTGTTCGAAAAGTGTAAAAAACTTATTTTTTGAATCCAAGAACAAAAATATTTGTTCTGTTAGTCTTCAGTGAGGTAAATTGGAATTATGTGTCTGTAAAGATTTTATACATAAAGATACCTGGCAAATCCCTGGCCAAGGACATGGAAATCGGATCGACCATATATGAGTAGATAAAAGGCATGCTACTTCAATTCTGGATATACGGTCTTTTAGAGGGGCAAACGGCGAAATGGAACACAGGAAAACTCAAGACCGAAGGCGACTTAGAAATATACAAAAGAGCTCTTGAACAGAACTTGCAACATGCAGAAGAAGCACGAATCGTAACTGACCGGTGGAAGTACATCAAAGATGCAATAATAAAAAGCGCAGAAGAAACTATTGGCAAGGTAAGCCCACAGGATGGAACGAATGGTATGATGAAGATTGTAAAGCAGCAACGCAAATAAAAAACGAAGTACCCAAGAAATACATGGAAAGGCCTACAAGGCAAAATAAGAAAAAGTTTGACGACGAAAGAAAGCAAGCAAAGAAAATATTCTAATCGAAAAAACCCTCGAAACCCTCTAAAAAAATTAGCTGAAGGTATAGAGGAAGATTTTCAGAAGAACAACACAAAACAAATGTACCAGAAAATCAAGCGTAATACTCAAGCATATCCGCCAAGGATGAACTAACTTAGTCAAAGAAATGAATGGCAGTTTTATAACAGATAAAAATTAGATCAAAGAGCGCTGTGAGGAGCATTTAAATGAACTTTTAAACGTACAACAGATTGATGATGCCGTTGAAAGTATATTTCTCATTGCTGAAAACAACATTCCATCCCCTACCTTAAATGATATTAAATTGGCCGTAACAAAGCTTAAAAACAATAAAAGCAGTGGCGAACTTATGAACTCAGGCGGATCAAATCTACATGAAGAACTGCTAAAACTCATTGAACAAATTTGGGAAAAAGAAAGTTTACCCGAAAAATGCAAGAGTAACATACATACGCTGCTCAACGTTGGTTATAAAGTATTCACAAACATACTCTACAGAGAAATAAACGTTTTTGCAGAAGAAATTCTTGGCGATTATTAATGGGGTTTCTGCCAAAACAGATCAGTTGTTGACCAATATTTTACCATATGTCAAATATTTGAAAAGTACCACGGATTTAAAATAGATATCCACTATTTGTTCATTGATTTCAAACAAGCTTTCGACAAAATTGAAAAAAAACTTGCAAAACTGGTGGAAATTGCCTTAGAAAACACTTAGAGTAAAGACATCGCACAAGGAGAGATGACTGATTCGTTCGATATAATCTCAGGAGTCAAACAAGGAGATGTCCATTCCACACTTAAGTTGGGATCGCACGATTGTCGCAAATGCACCAATATGATTCAATTTGTATTGTGCTTTATTGCCGCAGAATACTCAAATTGTTATAATTTATTTTTTGAAAACAAATTAAAAACTTAAAATATTAGTACATATTGTCCACTTCGATTCTAGCACAAGAACGCAATAAATATTGGCGAATTTTCGACATTTTTGTTCTCGCATGATTGCCTATCGAGCCTTCACACGATTTTAGTACCAATAATTGGTGCATTGCGCCAATCGAGTGATCCTAGCTTTATATTTAACTTAGTTTTGAATGATGTAATAAGTGAATCGGACACACAACAAATTTTCAATGATGTGCATACGCCACAGCGCTTGTTGCGCGCGCTTAACGTAGGCTTGAGGTCGCCTACAGAGAAAACGAACGATTAGCCGCTACCGAAAATAAACCACCACAAACCGAAATATATGCTCCGATTCAGTAACAACGAAAATCCAGCCACTTTTACGGTTGACAACACTAGCTTTGAAACTGTCGACGAATTTAATTACCTGGGAATGGTGCTTAGTTCCAAAGTAGATACATCAATTGCAATCCAGGAAAGAATACAAATAGCTAACAGATGGTTTCACGCGCACATAAACTACTCAAATCTAAAATCCTATCCCGCGAGCAAAAAATACGTATGTTCAAAACATTTACAAATGCTGTTCTAGCTTACGGCTGCGAAGTATGGACCATGAAGGCTTGATGTTGCACAACTACTTACTTTCGAACGCAAAATTTTATGCTAGGACATACTGAAAGAAAGCCTCGAGAAAAAGCAGCAAGCATACAGCAGAAATCTAACTGGCTCACACAGGTAACGGCGCCCCAAGAAAAGATGGCTTCAAGCAGCTTGCAACGACTTAAGGAAGATGGGAGTACAAAATTGGAAGGAAATAGCTAGAGATAGAGCACCCTGGAAGGAAGTGATTGAGGAAGCAATGCTTTACCCCGGACTATCAGGCTAAGCACAAAGACTTTAGATGATTCAGAAGTTTAAAGTTAATATCAAGATTAGAACTGTGGAAAAATTTCCAAAACTTTAATCGGTTTATTTAGGGTTCAAATCTGTATAAGATTTTGTTGAAGCAATAACTTAAGACCACCATTCTAAGATAATGCATTAAATTTGCTAATTACACTCTGGAAATGTTGGCTAAATTTTTAGACCACAGAATTAGGAGGGCAGGTCAATAAGTCAGTGAGTTTTTGAATTTCCCCCCTCTTAACGGAAAGGGCAAAACTGCTCCTGTCAATAAGCATCTCTCAGCTTACTTCTGTCTAAATTTGAACATGCTGCTTCAAAAAAGTTGAACAAATTCACGAGATTAAAAGAGCGAGAGATTTGAAGCCATCCGTCTTACATAACTCGGTAGTTTTAATTTCGTATGATCATTTGGGTATAAGAAAGTTTTCCGCAAGATGAGTGCCGCGTCTTCTCGCAATAGACCACAAATGCAACCGTGTGGCAACTTCAAAGGAGTGTTTGACGTTCTTCAACCGCAGTGTGGACGAAATTTTGTGCCGTTTGGTAACAGTGGACAAAATGTGGTTTTACCGCAATGGGTTTTTCGGATTTCTCCATAATGACTACCTTCAAAAGGGTATTACAATTAATAGCGAATATTTTGCCAACTTATTGCGTCGATTTAATGAGTATTTAAAAAAAAACGCATTTGATCTGAAAACTTGTCTCGGCGTAAAGAGTATTAACTTCAATGATAAAATATGTCATAAACAAATACTAATTTTGATGACCTCGACAAATTTTCTTTTGTGCATGAGGTAAATAAATTGGGAAAACGTTGTACAAACTGTTTAAAAAAAGGTTTTTTTTTATCCAAAAGCTTGTGTTTCATTAAAAAAGTTAAGAACGTATGGACCCGCCTTTGTACTTTAAAAACATCGGTTTCCTTTCCTGGAAATATGGCAAGTCAATGTTTAAAATCCAACTCTTAAACAAGCTGCAGAACAATAATGCCGGCTACTTCCAGAATAAAGTCAGACGTATTAAACCGACTACTTGAGGCACCGCTGGTAAAAACAATTTTGCCGTTTAATTGAAAAGCTATTTTATATTTAATGGCAAAAATGTAGCTTTATATAAACTAAATTACATTATTGTTGCTTTATTTAAAACTAGTTAAAACCCGGTGTGCTTCGCTATTCCCACCTTAATTAATAACTTAAGTATTATCTTAGTTACTTTTTTACCATTTTTCCCATTTTGTTTTATTTCGGTCAAAATCCCTTCAGAAAGACAAGTTGTATACAGTCTTTAAACAAAAACACGTTTATTTTTATATATTATCGGCTTAATTTTCCCCCTAATTCTATCCCGCAGTCTTCAACATCAATTTCAAATAGTACCAGTATAGTTATAGCAAATATTTAGAACGTAGCATATATAATAAACGTATTTTTGTTTATTATTCTATAAAAATTGCATTCTTTTAAAGCCCTTTTTATTCATTAAAAAGGGACCGACAAAAGTAATTTGGTTTAAAGCAGTCTATGATGCTGCTGTTAAAATGGAAGAGGATGCCAAAACAGGCTGTTGTTTGAAAACATTTTCTAAAATTTTCAATTCCTTTTCTTTTTCCTAATATTATTATACATAGTTGTTATTGTTGTTGTTGTTAGTCTAGTTAGTCTAGTTATTAAATGTTTTAATACGATTTTACATTCAGTGTACTCGTATAATAGACAAAATTCAGGCATTTTATCAGTTAACACCACAAAATTGTTTTAAGTACTTTTACCAAAAATACCATCTGTCTGTACCTACAAACTAGTCTGTATGTTTGTGTGTCTAAAAGTATGATTCCATTACTATAGACATCAACTTGATCTGGTTTATTTGAATAATAAAAGAAAATTATACTATTATTCACACGCAGACAGACAATGAATGAATGAATGAATGAATCTTTTGGAAAACAATTCAAATTATTGTTGAGTTTTATTGTTTTTAGATAATTGTCTGCAATTAAGTTTTTATTAAAGCACTCACCCGTTTACACTGTGTAGGAAGAAAGAAAATTTTTTTAGAAACTTGAAGGGAGTAAAGGAACGATATTTTCATTTTGAAGAATTATAAGGAGGTGTGAAGTGTTTTCGAATTTAAATTTAAATTTGTTTTCGGGCAGAAAATTGAAAGTGATTTCTATTGTTTGCATAGACATGTTTATTTAAAGATATGCTCGCATTTTACTGTATGAAGGAGGTGGAAGGTGTCAGTATTTGATAATGATACGTATAAATTTATTTATTTAAGAACCTATTAATTAAGAAAAAATATTAAATAAATACTTTATTTTAAAATTTAGGATTAAATAATTACGTATATTGCAAAAATATAAGGTGACCAGATATGAATGAAAATTATTAAGCTATAATTACCCAATTATGATTGAAATGATTCAAGATG
Organism: Wohlfahrtia magnifica; assembly: GCA_023159175.1. NCBI lineage: Eukaryota > Metazoa > Arthropoda > Insecta > Diptera > Sarcophagidae > Wohlfahrtia > Wohlfahrtia magnifica. The sequence continues at coordinate 496,527 of JAKWBJ010000001.1, read as the reverse complement.
TAAATTCTACAATAGCGTCTCGTCTTAGGGTATTCATTATATGAATAGGCGAATTTTCTTTTTGTAAAGTTTGGTTCCTAACTCCCCTCAGAAATGTTCTCTGTGACAAACAAATACATTGTGGAAACTTATAGGCGGATTGCATCCTGTGGAGAAGCCCTGCATTCGTTCATAATAGCGTGTGCCAATCAAAGCACAATTGTAATAAAACGAAATGTTTTCAGAGAATTATCTTAATATTTTTTATTATGACAGAAGCATCTATGACAATTATGTGTGAAACAAAATATTGGCCAAATGCTCGCCACGGCTTCGGTGGCATACTTCTATCCGCTGGTACATATTTTCAATGTCTTAGAGACATATTTGAGGCTCAATGTCGTTAATGTGCCGAATTATCTCATTCTTTAGCTCTTGAATTGTTCTTGGCTTATTGACGTACATTTTTCTTTGAATTATCCCTAAAGAAAGAAGTCTAATGATGTCAAATCACATGTTCGTGGCGGTAAATTAACAATGCCATAACATGAGATAACACGGCCAGTGAATTTATCGCTCAAACGTGCCATTGTTTCGTGGCTGTGTGTGGCAAGTGACACCATCCTGTTGGAACCACATATCATCCAGGTCCATGTCCTCAATTTCTGGCCATAAGAAGACCGTAAACATCTCGCGACAGCGAACACCATTCACGGTTACTGCTTGTCAGACCTCATTTTCCAAGAAGAACGGTCAGCCCATAAAACGTACCAAACAGACACTCTTTGTGGATGCATCAGCTTTTCGACAATCACTCCCGCATTCTCATTTGCCCAAACGCGACAATTCTGCTTGTTAACGAATCCACTGATGTGATTTTCTTTGGATGTCGCTGATGATGATTTTCTTTGGAATATCACCATTCACTTCTATCTGTTCAGCTAACAATTTGGCGTATTGACGACGCTTGAAATGGTCAGTAGGCTTCAGCTCTTGAGTCAATTGAAACTTGTAATCGTGAAAATTCTAATCTTTATTCAAAATTCGCATCAGTGAGGATCGAGAGATTTTCAAGATGCCCCGAAGATGACGAGTCGAGGTTGAGGGCTCTTCTGCCAAACTATTGCGAAAAACAGCAATGTTTTCCGCAAAACGAACTGGGCGAAATTTCCCATTTTCCCGATTGTGGATACATTCGGACCAAAAAAATCACGAAGTTTTCGAACTGTATTTTGACAAAAGGCTTCAACAATCTTAACGCGCTGCTCAATTGCACAACTCTCCATGGTTGAATTTGTCAAACACTGAAATAAAGAAATGTCAAATAATGTAGGGCAAAAGTGTTAAGTTTAGATCGTATTACACCCAGAAATGTTCCCTGTAGCAAAAAAAAAAAAAAATGAATTGTGGAAAATTCAAAGTAAATTTATTTTTTTAAAGGATTGGAACACAAAGGCAATTGGAATTGTGTGCGTGGAGTTTGTAATTTAATAAAATAGTCAGTTTAATTCATTTGAATTTTGGGAAAATTAGGAAATTTTTTTCACAAGGTATATATGTATATATATATATATATATATATATATATATATATATATATATATATATATACCCATATTCATAAAAATATATTCTTTGACTTAAAACATATTTCAAACTTATTTAAAATTTTATGAATATGAGGGTTAGAGATTAGTAAAGGGTTCACAACAAGAGCGGGGAGATTAAAACGATGAATAATGAAGTTTTCGGTTTTTATTCGCAAAACCTATTTTAGTATATTTTATTGGCTTTCTTAAGTCAGAGACATAACCTTTTTTAAAAGTGTAGCGGCAACAAATCACACGATATCTTCTGAAAGGCTGTAGACATTGTAATTAAATAGTGCGTGTTACACTGTAAGTCAACTAGTTTTTGACGAAGTTGAATTCTAAATTTCAGCTTTATTGAAATTTCATTTTTTAAGCTTATTTTGAATAAATTAATTAGAATTGATTTTTTTGCAAAGAGTGGCTCTCACCTGTTACAAGGTTATCATAAAAATTTCACCAAAATTCGGTGTATTTTTAGTTTTTGTCCCCATACTTACATACCTACATAATTAGCCGAAGAAGTAGTTTATTTAATAAAGTTTCATAGATTGTCTTTATTTTGAAATCTACAATATTAATAAAAGTCTCCTTCCTCTCAACATTAAATAGAAAATGTTAAGTTGACCACTTTAACAAAAATATTTTTTCTATGTTTATAGTAAAACAATAAATTGGTGGCAAAACAGTCAACCTGGTTTTTAATTGTAATTTCCTTTATTCACTAGAAAAATTGTTGTCACCGTTTTTATGTCGGTCGTTTCCTGTTTTTATGTGCCGTTTTGCCTAAGCTAGAAAAAAACAAAATTTTACTAAAAGTAAAAGAAAATATTTAATTTAAAATAATGACACTTAATGGTAATTTCAATAAACAATTTATTGCTACAAAGATTACTGGGAAATTATTAGAAAGCAATAACTTGCAATTTAAATATTATTTAATTAAAAATTATTTCTTATTTAACATTAATTGAACAATTATATGTCTTTCAGAGTATATTGAAAAAAGCAATGAAATTATAATTTAAATTTTATAAACTAATTAGGAAAATTAAACAAAAATAGGAAATATTTTTGTTTATTTGTCAACATAATCTTCGATACCCTTTTTAAGCACAGCAATAAATTAGCATAATACTAACCGTTTATTGTTCTTGCTGATAAGCCCATAGGGATGCATTTTGTTTGTTGTAATATCGAAATCAAGGCTGGATGTAATTTTAAGGTGACAGCCCACCTATTGGCACACTGACCGTTACAAGATTCCTGATTTGATTGTCTGTGGTGTCATGATGGGCGTTCTCGAGAAGTGATTGAAGCTGAATCCTCATTAGAAATATATCGGACCATTCTCTTACTATCGTCACCTTATTGAACGCTCTTCTAATTTTAATACCAATCTTGGTACAGTTATTAGCAGAAAAGAGAAGAATACGACGAGCTTTGCAACAACATAGGTCTCCCCGACTTAAGAACGAATTAAAAACCCTAAAAATCTGCCAAAATCGAGAAGAACTGCTTCTTTAAATAACTACCTAGAAAATATGGATGTGACCGCAAGATTCAGAGTACAACAAACTTCAAAAGACCAATTATAAGCAGATACCAAATGGAACATTTGAAGCAGGTTTTCACCTGAATATCGCAGGCGGCGCCGTAGAACTATCACCTTTAGTACCAAGGCTTAGTACAGCCTCATTATTAATATTTGACTTATGTGACATTAAAAACGTATCAGCGTTCTGAACTCCAAGACGGAAATGCATCATTTGACGAAAGGGTTAATTTCGTTATATTCAATATATTTGTGCCCCAAAATTTTATCCACGAGCATAGAAAATCATGCCTATATCTATGATCCCGAAAACAGGAAAGAACCACACAAAGATGGATTCATAGAAAGACTAATTCAAAATTTACATTCGGTACTTAGTGAAGGCTAGTGCATTCCCAAACACCATTTGAGTTTTTACGTAAACTGGTGAGTAAAATAATATGGGCTTTTAGGAAAAGATAATAATGCTCCGGTCTATTTATCGAAGTTTCACAGGCCACAGCCGTTAGATAAAGTATGACATGAGGGCTTCATACAAAATTTACTAACAAATGCAACTTATTACGAGAACATCTATCTGAACGTAAGGTTAAGAAAGAAAGTTGCTTAAGTTAACCTATTGAGGCCGGTGCGCCCCAAAGAAGTAACTTGCGACCTATACAATATACCTCTGGTATGCTAACAAGCAGTCGTACCCATAGACGATGATACAGCTACCTTACACATATATAATATGGCTGGAAGCTTGAAAATAATGGAAAATAAGGGGCGCCATGCATACGTGATGAATAAATAACCAAATTATCCCAAGAGTTCTAAGGCTAAATATATGGCAATACATATTGATCATCGACTAACATGAAAAATCCACATTTAGCATGTTAATCCAAATGAAATTGCAAGCGATACAAGTAAAATGGCATATTAATTGAAACATGGTCCTTAGCTTATACTGCAAAATCCTTCTTTATAGTACGATTTTGAAGCTAATCTGGTGCTACTCAGTACAGTTATAAGGCACTGCTTCAGCTTAAATGTGTCTACGGTTCAGGGTTGGCAACCCACTGGGTAACCCATTTAAGCCAACCCGGGTTTTATTGGGTTTTATATTTAAAAAGCCCTGGTGGGTTTTTTACTTGAATGTTTTTGTAGTTTATTTACAACAAAAATAATTAAAATTTGCGTATTGGGAATACAAATTAATTCGGACATTTTATTAGTTCAAAAAAGATAATGAATTAACAAGTTTATCAAAATTGAAAGTAATTGCGTTTGCTTCGATCACCAAGTCTTAGTAGTTCACAGTACATAACGCCGCCTTTATCCCACTAGGAGTGCAATTTGCATTATTGTCGAAATGAATGAAATTTAGAAGCAGTTATAGAACCTAATTATGCCCCCCCCCACCAAAAAAAAAGAAAACCATCGAAGACCCGGTGGGTTAGTTACGACGGGTAGCCAGACAACAGTCAAGTCCAACTGGGTACCCATTATTAATAATCCAGAAAATGAACAAGCTGCGCGTTCCGGTCCGATCCGAATCAACCAGACGCATGCACAAAACAAAAGATTCTGCTGATATTCACATCAGCCAGATCCGATAAGGCATTCTGAAATGGACTGCCAAGGAAAGCAGTCCTAATGTCCGAAAGACTCGGGCACTGGCTCAGGAAGTGCTCGACAGTCTCCTCCTCTTCTTTATCCTGACAGCCCCTACAGATTGGTTCATCATCGCACCGTAGCTGTGCCCTGCCCAATATTACCGCAGGACCATAAGTCTGAAAGAGGAGAGCGGCATACCGAATGGTCAATCGCCTCAATTCTGAGGAGAGTCCGTCTGCCACACGGTTCCCAGTGACTCCTTACGCAGAAAATCTCCAGGTCTGAATGTCTCGCCATCTCGTCCAGAGATGCCCGGTATTCACACACTAGTCGCGATCTCGAGTAGAACCGGAGAGCGCCCTGATCGCAGCCTGACTGTCCGTACAAATCCGGATATCACTATCATATACCCCGTAGTACATCAACTAGTCCGCCGCCATTTTTATCGCCGCGACCTCCGCCTGTAAGATACTGCAGTGGTCCGGCAGTTTAAAGAATTCCCTCACCCCGTATACAGGATAAAGATACCGCTTCCAATCCCTTCCGAGGATTTTGATCCATCCGTGTATACCTCAACAGAACGATGCACACGGAAAGGTCCATCCAAACCCACTAAATTGTATAATCTTCAAAGAAGCTGGCCACATCTGATTCAAGAAAAGAGACACCGTGGACCTGATACGAAGAAGAGTAAGAAAAATGTCAAATTTACCCCGTGAACAAATGATAAATGATGATAAATGATAATGACTAAATTAGCATATTGTAGAATAGTTTGTAACATTTGAATACAAATTGATAGGTTGATATGAATTAGCGGTTTACAGACTAGAAGCATAAGCATTAATAAAAGAGCAGAAAATCCTTAGCAATTTAGTCACAGTAGAATAACCCCTTTCGAAAGATATGCTGACTATAAATATTAAAACATATTTTAAACTGATATCAATACCCTAGTAGCTTCAGCGTTTTATTGAACAAAAAAACGTGACCACTATTTTATAAAAATATTAGCTGAAAACCCCATGCTATCTTACATTTTTATCATTTTTCCACATTTTTTCCCCTTCTGGTCAAATCCAATCATTTGTTTCCTCCAGAAAGACGCCGTAGGTTTTGCTTTTTAGCTGTATACAGTATTCAAACAAACATACATTCATTTTTTTATAGTATACATATATAATAAATAGCTTTCATCCAGTGTGCTTTCTGCAATTCCAGCTTTTTTGCTGATTTGAATAGATAACGAAGCTTTAATAGTTGTCGTTTCCCACCTATACAGACTGCAATATTTAGTATAAATGGAAGCTGCCACACCCACTTATCCAATCTCGCCCAGCTACTGACTGATGATGTGTATTGTTCACGACGTTGTTTGAACCTAATTTATAAACTTCTATTATTGCCGTTTTTAAGCTATATAAAAATTAATATTTACTTCATATGGGAGGTATCACGTATATGTGTTCAATTCCGCCCATTTTTTTCCTGATGATTTGTATTGACTATGATATCATTCAGATCAAATTCAGAAGCTTTTGATTTAACCTTTCACCAGATATACGAAAATCAACATTTAGTTTGTGTGGGTGATACCACGCCCACTTGTATAATTTCGCCCATTTTTTGACTATTGATTTACCTTGACTATAAACCTGTTTTGGACAAATTTAGAGTTCCTTCTAGACATACAGCGAGGTACTGTGAATATATCAAGAAAATCGGTTCAGCCGTTTAGCTTTCCATAAGGCTCAACAAACAATCCAACAAACATACAAAAAAACACACATTCATTTTTATAACATATACATATGTATGTGTGTACAAGAAGATTTGCCCTCTTATTATTTATTTTTTAAATTAACAGCCTGGCCCACGATGTCGAAAGAAAATTTATGTGAACGAAAGGCAGTCACTCACTTTCTTTCGTCGCAGAGGCCCACTATCTTACGATTTGTCGTTCGCTTGACTTTACGTTTCAAAAGTAATCCAAATAAATAACTGGATTGCTATAGCCAATATACAAAAAAAAATAATAATAATAATAAAAACGCTTAAGTGTGGAAATTTTACTATGAAAAATGGCTCTGTGGTACCGCTGGAACTTGACGGTAAAATAATGTAAACAAACTCAAATACAGTATCAAAAATTCGTATTCGTATATAAAAATTTATTAATTTGATTTTCGTTATTATTTAAGAAAATATATAAAAATAACGCCTCCTGTTTTTGAAATCGGTAAAATATTATTTATAATTATTTCTTTTTATTAAAAAATGGTTTTTGAGAAGGTGTACGAATATTTATTTTTTATACTATAAATAAATTAATAAACAAATGAACAAAACGATAAAATTTATATAATTTTACTTCATTTATACGATGGTGGTTACAAATAGAAGCCAGCAATAAAGCCAGGTACAAGAATAAGCATTCCAGAGCGCTCCAGTGTGCATTTCATAATGCAAACGACAACAAAATACAAGTGAGTGATATAAATATTTGTGTTCTTACAATCATAAAAAACGAAATAGTGAAATGCTAACGTTATCGTGCGTATTCATTTTATTTCGACGATAAAGTATTAGTGTGCCGCAAATCAGCTGTTTGTCATTCGAAACGATAACGTTCGACATCGTGGGGAAGTCTGTTAGTAATTTAAAACCTGAATATCTTTTGGTACTATTATTGTTTTCAAATAATTTTTTTAGGAAAGGCTGACATAATAGGAAATGTCTCCATAAAATGTGTTTACGTTTTTTTCGTCATATATTTGACAAATGTGATCATAGCATTACCAAAAAGTTGCAGTATATTATTTCTGCAATCTTTCAAAATATGACTAATATAGACACACCGCAAAATAGATGAATTGATAAGCGTTTCATTAGACTTAAATGTTAATAAGGTAAAAACAAATACAAGAAATCAAAAAGTATAAAAACTGCTTAGAGGCTTTTTAAACTTGTGTTTAAATTTCCTCAAATTCTTTCTTTACATTTTGTATAGATAATTTTCAAAAAACACATTTCTTTAAAGAACAATAAGGAAACTTAAGCGAAATTAAAATTCCAAATGAGTTTTTGACAAAAACGTTTTGCGTACATACTCAAAAACTACGAAACCAACAAATAAATAATACAAAAAAAGATAAACATTTTTTATTTGCTTTTTAAAACCATAAAATTTAATGAAAAGAAAGCTACATTCAGTTAAGAACGGCTGTAAGAAACTCTAAAACGATTTTTATTTGCCTGAATCTATAAACGCAAATATTCGTATGATAACAAGGAAGACTTGTAAACTAATCTGCAGTTCCCATAACGTGCCTGTATTTAAAGATGTATGCTTTATCCATGAAATGGATTCAAATCAGCTCATTAACAAAAATTTCTGCACTCTGAAAAGTCTATAGAAAATAGGGTAAACTACCATAACTTAGGTCAACAATCTATGGGTAATATTTTCGCTATAGCTCTCCAAGTAGCGAGATCATTTATACTGTTTGATAGTTAGTTAAGGTAGTCGCTTAATGGTAACTGTTACACATTAGATCTTATTAGAATAGTTTAATACAAATTAATAACAACAAATTAATGACAACATAATGAGCAAGGTTGTGAGAACAGGCTTTTTCTAAACTAAATTAATAGCAATCCTCTGATTAGATATTATTCTTCTTCTATTGCAAATTCAATTCCGAATTTAAGCGATTACATCGTTATTTTGAATACAAGTTGCTTTTAAATTTTGTATATTGTAGTTACAGCGAATTTCAAACATTTTAAACCATTTGTAACACATTTTTAAGTCGCTATGCATGCCCTTAAAGTTTATTTATTCCCTTTAGAAACATTTGTCGGACTCATGCTGACTTTTTTTCTGTTTTGTTTTGTTGTGTTTTGTTTGGTTTTTTCTTTTTCAAAATATTTTAGTTCATTGAACTTGTAACGTATTGTACTTGCATTCGTTACACACAAAGTAATTTTGGTTGTCGTAGGTTAAGTATTCATAATATTCATATATTCTCGCTCTTATACATTTACATATCAATAAACAAACATACACATATACTTCCATATGTTATGGTATATACACATACATTACATTATAATATGTTTATATGTATATATGAAAAAAAACAATAAGTAAAATAATACTTACTCGTCTTCCTCTCTATCAACTATTATTTTGTATATTGACAGAAATTTGAGTTTTGGAAACCACTAAAATATACTGCAGAAACCTAACCCAGCAATATTTGGTCATTAAGAAATAAATTTTAATCAATTCCAAATACATTTACAATTGAACTAACTGTAATAGATTAAATTTGACGACAACTGTACCTCTTCTCATCAACTGATCGACCCATTGTGAGTCTCTTTAGTAGCAAAAGAGATAGATAAAGGACAGAAATAAAAGACAAATAACTAAATAGAAATAAATAATGTCCAGCGGGAGATTGCAATCACAAGTGATTGCTACCAAGTCAACAAATTTCTATTTCGAACCCTAACAGGTTAATAAGCCCTTTGCCGGTAACCGCATCACCCATGTGAGACGCTCAAATCACCTCAGCCTTCTGCACTGTTTAATCTACTCAAGATCTTGTTTATCAAAGAGCGACAAGTATTTCCAGAAGTGGTCCTGTTCACTGGCCCCATCGTTCGTGCGATTTAACACCTCTGAATTATTTTTTTTCTCTGTCTCTCCTCTAGGGAGCAATTGGCTTTCCACAAAGGATCAATTGCTTTGTTTCAGTTTCTTTTAATCAATTTGATATTTCAAGTTAAGTAGATGATTAATCCGCTGTAGTTTCCTCCATATGATTTTTTTGTGTGTGTAGTAGTGAAGTTCCTTGCTAATTGGTGGTGATCCTTACTTTAGCACTATCATTTTTTTTTTAGTAGGTGGCGTGTTTTTCCTGATCATTCGTCTGATGTTTGTCATCATCGCCAGAGGTATGCGAGAAGGGTCAGGTGGGCTTTTTTCTTAATTTTTTTTTAGATAAATTTGTTAAGCCTTTTTTTATTATTAAACATTCCAAACCACAATTAAATCTTTTCTTCGTCATGTCCCTTGTTGAGGCTCGAACCTGTGTCGTTTGCGTTATTATGCGTGCGCTCTAAACACTACACAACGCCACCACCAATTGTGGGACTATGTTAAGTCATTGGTTTATGCCGACAAACCAGCAAATATTGAAACCAATATTTAAGCCAGCGTTCTTGCCATATGGTCATATTTATTGAAAAAAGTAGTCAAAAATTGGACAGACTGAATGGATTGCGTCAATCGTAGATACGGCGGATATATGCCGGAAATGTTACGTTTTAGCATTTTTAAAACGATGAAGTTTTTTTCGGTATTGACAGCATGTACTTGGCCTTGAAACAAGCCAATAGAATAAACTCGATAATAAAGTTTATATCTCTAAAGGTACTAATGTTGGTGTATCTCTTCTTTTTTATGCATTTTTATTTTCGTAACAATATTAAAAAAAAAAAAAATGGAATGAAATTACCTAACAGATCAGAATCAGATGTACTTCTCATTACACTTGTAATGCCAATCGAAGCACATCTCTGAACTTTAGAAACCTGTATTTCTCCTTTCTTAATACCTCCCGAAGACCGAACTTTATATTCAACATACGAACACCGGCCTAGGTCCACAGGTGAGCATTGATTCCCTTTTTGACCCTTGTCTACGCAATTCATTTTATTACAGTTTTGATGAAGCCGGTTTCGACACTGTCAATCCTGTATAGCCTTTTTCAGGTATATGCTGGCTTGCTTTGTATTTTACTACCTTGCGGATTAAAGTCAATTCATATTAAGACATGGCGAACTCGTATAGTTTACTCCTTCGTAATTTTGTTGAGGAAACTTTTTTTTGTTGCGCAATATTTTGCTCAAGCACCAGTTAGTTAATAACATAAATACTTGCAGTAATTGGATGTCGTTTACAGCACAATTCTGTGATTAACTGCTGTATAGCAGAGTAGATTTTATGTTTTACCAGAAAAGGCGGTGCTTATATTTCAGAAGGATTTTCCAGATAGCAAAAAGTTGTTGACATCAAACTTGAAAAGATTGGCAGATCCAATACGCTCTGCTGTGCCAAACCAACATTGATTGGTTATTTGGTGTATTTGATCCAGTTTGACATATCATATCATATACATACATATTTTGGAATAGTTATAGGCAGACTGTAGCACCAAATTTAGGGCCGATTGCAATAAAATCACTTTCTGCATAAGCTGCAGAATAAATCTTTATCAGATGATCAGTAGGGGTATATCTCTAAATATGGGAAGATCATTTAATTCAATTTAGTGTTTATTTCCGCAAATTAATTTTTTTGTTGCATTCTAGCCACATTGTGTATTTCAAATAAAATCCATATATATCGTCCGTGGGCCTATAAAGTTTCTTGTATTAAGATTTATCAATCTTTAAAACGAAGTTTATATGAAGTTAACATGAATACTAAGACGGAAATATATAATCCATACAATTCGTGGGAGAATTCTCAATAAATCGATAGTGAGAAATTTTTTTAGAATTAAAACATCCACTATCTACGAAGTTCTCATTTAGATTCTTTTTTGAAAAAATTTTGCTGGGTTTAAACACAAAAAAACAATAAATAATGGAAATGTTGTTTTGGGATGGCATGAAAATCGCACACACTCGAGCTGAAATATAAAATGACAAATATGAACTTTGGTCATTTGATATGACGGATAATGACTGCTTTTTGTTATTTCTGTTCTTTATTTTTGCAACAATAAGCATTGCATTTGTGATTCATATGATTTTTTCTTATTACTTTTTTGTAACAAAAATGTATTAAAAATACTTTAGAAAGACCAAAATGCAATGTAATGATTCATAGGATTTACTATATATTTTAAGTTTTAAATAATTGTAATTTCTTTGTTGTAAAAAAAGACATTTAAGAACTTATAAAGTCGTCTTTTTTTTCTTATTTTTTAAAATTCATATACGAGTACATAACTGAAAAATTTACATTGAAAACATTGTAAATCAAATAATCTAATAGTCGCACTAAAGTTAGGTATTTTGTTTAAAGCTGGGTAATACCAAACTATTTAAGTTTGGTATTCAGTGATTAAGCTTATTTGGAGCATAATTTTATTCTTAAACTCTAGCGTCGGAGTAAAATAGTTAGGAATTTTTTTAAATTAATAACCGGTCTCTTGTGTAAAAATATATATGTTATCTATAGACCTGCAGCCGTATATTGTAATTCTCCAAAGCTAAAAAATTAAAAAAAATATTTAGCGATTTTTAGCTACATGTTCAATTCTGTAATCTCATTGCTAAATTAGGCAATCTCTTAAACATTGAATTCGCCAACTTTTGACAAATGTAGTTCTTATAAGAAAAATTTAAAAGAATACATTAAAATTACTAATTTGTATTGACTACCAATTCATACGAGTATATACCAAGTTCATAAACTGCCATTCGAACCGTTCTCTAGATATACTAAAAACAAATTTTACTTTGTATTGGAGGTGCCACACCTAATTATTCAATTTGGCCTATATTTCGACTGATGATGTGTAATGACTACGAAGTTACTTATACCAAATTCTGAAATGTATACTATTACCGTTCCAAAGATATACAAAAATCAATATTTACTTTGTATGAGAGGTGCCACTTCTTATTCAATTCCGCCCACTTATCCAATTCCGCCCACTTTGAGTGATGATTAATATTGATTACAACTTTATTTGGACCAAATTTAGTAACCTTCACTATTATTGTTCTCTAGATATACAAGAATCAATATTTAATATGTATAGGAGGTGTCCCACCCACTTTTTAAATTTTTCCAATATTTCGACTGATGATGTAGATTGACTACGAAGTTATTTAGACCAAATTCATATCCTTCCATTATTACAGTTTCAGAGATATACAAAAGTTTGTAGTTACTTTGTATGGGAAGTGCCACTCCAACTTATCCAATTCCGCCCACTTTCTGACTGATGATTTGTATTGACCACAAAGTTATTTGGGTCAAATTAAGAAATTCCTACTACTACTCTTTTTAAGATATGGACATATAAAAAAACATTTTATATGGGCGTGGCATCGCCTAGTTGAACCAAAACTATTAGTGAAAGTACACCTTTCCAACACATGTTTGTAAATCGGCTTAGTGGTTATCGAGTTATCAAATGACGAACATAGGACAACTTAGTTTTATAGATATACTCGTATGTAGATAAGGAAAAATAGTCTTCAGCTAATTTTTATAAGCAACAAATTCTAGCGATAAAAAAATTCGTTTTGAATAAATTTTTTAATGCACATTTTTTTTAATTTCAAAGAATAATGGGAGAAATAGCACAAGGGATGAGATGAGCAAAAATACTTTATCTTTGAGTATTTGTAGGAAAATGAAAAATTTGCCCATGACAGGGAAAAGTGAAAGAATAATATTCATTTCTTTTAGATTCGTTAATTTCATTGGCTTAAAAAGTCTAACTTAACAGTGGATTTTTTTTAGCAACAGTGCTTAAAGTCTTGGGCGGTCAAAAGTGGAGAAAATTTAAAGATTGCTTGGGTAAATACGCATTAATTTTCAAGAACATAAAAACTCGCTTGAACGAAGCTATATAAATAGGGCTTAAAAATACCAACTTTCTGAGGTGTTTGATCATATTAAACTATTTGAAATGAAAATGATGCATTGCTTGATTAGAAGTTCTTTTTCTGCAATAATAGATTTTTTAACGGCAAAACCTTTTGTTTTTACAATTGACAATGTTAGCAATGTTATGTTATGCTATTATCAGAGATAGCCTTGTCATTTATTTTAGTTTTACTTAGGCTGACCTTATTCTCCCTTTCCAGTTTGTTGATTTTCATAGTAGCTATGTACTCGAATGGCTGCTTAACAATGGCATTGTTTTGTCCTTTGTGCTACCTGTCCAAGTTGAATTGTGCTCATCTTTCTATGGAGTGAACTTTGCTCAGTCACTATTCAATATTATTCACAGATATTTTCATTACGGTTTCTTTGAGTTCACCTTACTCAGTAGCTGAATGTCTATTTAAGAAGTTTCTTCCATAGATAATGGTACTATCGTGGTTTTACTCTGGTTAGTGTTCAAATGATCAGCCCTCGTTGGATGATATCAGGTAAAATATGTTCGAATCTGTCTCTAGCTTTCAAAACGATATCGTCGCTGGCAGTCGATGCCTGTCGCAGAAAATTTCGTCAAAATTTAATCAACAACCAGACCTAATATTCGTTCTACATACGAAACAAGCTTCCACGTAATCTTTTACTGAAATTGTAATCGATAATAGTTCACATTAATTCACAATTTAGGCTAAAAAAGAGTCTCGATGTTCAGTTATTGGTTAAAATGTTAATATTCAATTAAAGAGTGGTCTAACTAAAACGCACGATATTAATTGTAAATAAAATAAAAAGATTTTAGAGAATTTTCTTCATATTTTTTATTAGAATAGATTTGTGAATGTGTATGTGTGAAACAAAATATCGGCCAAATATTCGTCACGCCTTCGGAGGCTTACCTCTATCCGTCGGTCCATACTTTCAATGACTCTGAGACATAATTGTGGTTCAATGTGTTAATTGTGTGTTTGTTAATGTGCCGAATTTTCTCATCCTTTAGCTCTTTAATTGTTCTTGGCTTATTGCCGTGCACTTTTGATTTTAAATATCCCAAAAGAAGGAAGTTCAACGGTATCAAACCACATGATCGTGGCGGCCAATTAACATCGCCACAACATGAGATAAAACGGCCACTAAATTTCTCGCGAAAAGGAGCCATTGTTTAGTTAGCTGTGTGGCAACACATATCCACATAGGTTGGAACCACATATCATCCAGATTCATATCCTCAATTTCTAGCCACAAGAAGACCGTTATCTTTTCGCGATAGCGAATACCATTCACGGTAACTACTTGGGCGACCATACACATTTTGTTGTTGGTGTTTCCACATTTCCTATAGACGCGGTTTGCTGAAATTTCCTCACAAGTCTTCCAATTGTGAACACATTTGGTCGATTATGCTGACCAAAAAAATAACGAAGTGCATGGAATGCATTTTTATTTGAAAGTCAATTTCAACAAAGTCAAGCTTCAACAATCTTAATGCGCTGCTCCGTGATTGAATTTGTCAAACACTGAAAAAAATAAATTTCAAATAAAGTTGGGAAAAAAACTTGACGTTAAGGTGTGACCCACAATTAACATCATGCGTTATGGTTGGACCACCCTTTATTTCATCTTCACGCTTAGGTAAGAAGATGTTCGTTATGTTTTGAGACCTGATTGAATATTATTATTACAAATTTAGTAAAAAATTATTTTTGTGTATTTAATACACTTTTGTAAAACTCAATATCTTAATATTGTTGTTATTTTTTAACAAAAATTTCTAGTTTTTAAGCTATGTTCTGAGCTAACACTTTAAGGTTTTTTTTTTTTCATATGTATGTATGTAAATATGTATTTGAAATATTTAAGAATTTTTTCAAGTAGCCATACTTTAAATTTTTAGTTCAAAAAGAGAGAGCAAACATTTTAATTTAAACATTTGAACTTTATGTCAGGTTTTATAATTTGTTTTTAATTTCTTTAAAAATTCTTTTAAATGCCACATAAACACACTTACCCATAGCCATACTGTTGATATCATCCCATGCCAAATATCTATGCATAGCTATACTTAATGTCAGATGTATTCCAATGTTTTTCTGCAAATACAGACAGACAGACATAAATATACGCACATATATATGGATGTGCGTATGAGTTGAGATGGTAAAATATTCTTCCACTCTCTTTTGCTTCCTCTCATTCTATTCTTCTTGTCTAACTTTTGCCATCTCAGTGTCAACCAAAAGATTATATTTCGTATGTCTTCTTACGGTGCATAAACTGCATGAATACACATCAAGACTTTGGATAGATAGACAGACAGCCAAACGGATGGACGGACTTATTGTGGAACCACAGAAATGTTTGGTTACTACTTGATTGTTAATGTTGTTGTTATTGTCATTTTTGTTGGTTTAGTTGGTTTCAAAAAACTACAAGAACCAACAAAAAATCAAAAAAAAGAAAGAAAAAAATGAGAGAAGAAAATGTTAAAGAGTTGGGAGTTCTCAAATTGCAAGCAACCATGCTGACAAGTCAGTGACCGATTATTTAGTAACAAAAAGACATAAAAACTGTTTTATACTGTTGCTACTATTGCTACGGCTGTTACATGCAGCAGCAACAACAACAACGGCTACAATAACAGCAACAAACTAGTCATTATTTCACGTAACTTGGTCGTAAACTATTTTAGTCAGTTTTTCTTTTATTTGTTATTGTTGTTGTTGCTGTGGCCACTTTTTTCATTTCATTTCGTTTGTAGATTCTTATTCTGTGACTTCTTTTTTTTGTCATTTTTTGTTTTTGGTCTAAAGGTTCGATAGTTTTTATTTTGCGTTGTGCTTCTTTTCAAAAAACAGAGATTTTTTTTTAAACAAAACAACAGTATTGTTGGGAATAGAAAATGACTCGGCCAAGTTAATATTGTGCGTTTGGAACAGAAATGTAAATAAATGAATTCGCCAAAAGGCAGTGACTTAAAGAAAATTGTTTAGTCAATTAAAAAAGTGAGCCACATTTGCCCTGTCAACTGAATTGGATGATTTAATCAGAAGTTTATTATGCTTAACATGCGTATTAGTTTATTAGTAACAAAGTTGATTTTCTATCTAACCGAGGGTCTCAGACTAACATTTTCTTAATAAATGATCTTTAGATGACAGGCATGGGTTATTTTTATAGATCCTCGATAACTGATTGGAAGAAAAAATTAACTACGAGTATCGAAAACTTCATAGATATCTAACCATGGTTTATACTAAATCACAATAAGAGGCTAATGTTCAATGTAGGGTTGCATTATTAGAAACTCTGCTAATGATCCGTAAGCTAAAACTGTAAGAAAGTGTAACTTTGAATGGTAATCCAGAAGCCCATTAAGGTTGGTGCCTCGTGGCAGTGATAGATCTACAATTAGTGCCTGTTACAAGCCTAAGGTAACATTTTTCCAGAATATTACTTTATTTATCACTGTCATCATTTGATCTATTTCAATCTAATTTAAGATTCGTAATGATAAAACTATTCCAAAAGAAAAGAGGGATCGTATAGGACATGCCATCCAGAAAGTCTAGAATATGCGAACGAGATATGCTTACTCTCCAACAAATTCTCCGACATGCAGTACAAGCTCAACGACTTGGAGTCTAAAACAGCTGAATAAACCTAAATCGACTTTTGGTCGCCTGAATAAAATCTGCTGAACAACGCAAGCCGAATTTTTTTAATTTATGCGTCTAAAAGCATAGCTCAAACACTTTAGAGTTTTATAAACAAATACCTTCGAGTTTAATGTGGAATATTTGTCTTAAAACCATCAGAAACATAGATCTTAATGGGGCGAATGAAGAGAGAGTTGAAAGCAAAGCAAACCGCTACAAGGAAATGAAGATGGATTGAGCACAGTGTATGAAAGCTGATGTGCGATACTGATAGATCTGCTCTGGAGCGGAATTCCCAAGGATCTTGACGCAGCGTTCAGCGCTTTTCGACGGAAGACGAAAACTTCTAAAACAACTATTATTTTCTGACGGAAAAATGTAACTCCATAAACGAGAATTTTCTTCTGATCTTTTTAGAAAAACTCGCCAAAAACCATTAAAAAATAATTTTTTTAATATAACTTACAACCGTCACATTCCATGGATAAAAATAATTTGTGTTGATAGACTACATTATTCTTGTGGAAGCCCTATGTGTTCCTAAGTGAGGTTATGAAATAATTTTTGTAAATGATATACACAATAGGAAAAATATTTCAATGCCATATAAGAGCACAGACAGGATAAGCGTATTGTACATAGAGTGTGGTTTTCGATCTTCGAGAGAGGACAAAGTAGCTTTAACATGATCCTTCTTTTTATTTAAGAGCTGATATCATTTCTCTGATTTACGGCGGATTCGAGATTTGGAAATTCGTCTACTACTTCTACCTTTCAACTGTCAGCTGTGATAACTTCGCCTTTCTTTGTTTGCGATGCATTTACCATCAGACCCATTTCCAAAGACTCCAGTTATATCTCGTTTTGTCCTGCCTACAATATCAGTGCCATCCGCATAAGAGTGAAGAATGTGTAATTTAGTATTAATTGCGCAAATTTTTTTAACTTGTGTGTTTTTAAAAATTCTTGTAGTAGTGAATGGTCACCTCTATTTAAACTATAGAATTCGCCACACTGATAGGGTTGGATTAATTCTACGAGTTTGAGATTCAGTCTTTCACATATTATACTTGCTAGTGCTTATTACGTGGCGGTAGTTGGCGCAAATGAATTTATTTTACTTTTTGTGGACTGAATATAATACGATGAAATGCCAATCATTAGTAATGCGTTTCTCTCTCCAGATTGTGCAGAACATTTGATGCATCTTCCCCATTAGCTTGTATACATCGGTCTTATAAAGCTCCGTTGGTATTCCATCGGTCCTTGCAGCTTTGTTGCAGTCTGGACCTCTTGCCGGTTAGTTAGTGCACACTCCACACCATCGTCAATTATTGGACGGTGGCCGCTTACCACAGTCACATATGCTGCTATCAAATGATTTGAAAAATATTCCTTCCAAATGCTTAGCATACTTGACTTATTTGCCACCAAATATACGTTTTCATATCGACACAAAGCTATGCCAGTAGGTGCGTTTCTGTTACCACACAAATTGATGTCGTCTCGGCAGCATTTCTTTGTTTTTTCGAAACAGTAATACAGTTTTACGGAGTAATAACTCCAACTTCTTTAACCTGAGGCAGGTTCGTCTCTCACATTAGCCGTCTCTATGGCGGTTGCCAAATAATACCGTTGCCCAGGTAGAGTTCGTGAGTAAACTTGAGTTGTATTCAATAAGGATCGCTCTGGGTTCGTCGAGTTCAACCAGTCAGTAACTTCGTGTTATTACATACAAATCCAACAAATTTTTTTTTAATTGAGCCGCTTATTGTGAATATATATTAGTGTTTTGTGGTCCTAGGTAATGTAAGTTTATAATCCAATAGTGCTTGTGGTGCTGTTTAAAAGGGGAAGAGTTTTTTTATAACTAAATGAACTTGCCTCACTTTCAAAATTAATAAATTATTTTTATTGTTCTTTTTATTTGTTTTCGAAATTTTTTATCAGCCTTTTAAATATGATAAAATATGGTACAATTTTTGATTCAGCAGCTTACTCTACCAACTGACGGTTTCTCCATTCGTTTTATTCTTTCTTGTTTTCTTTCGAGTTGAAAAACATTGTTTCATTTCATTGGACTAAAAATGTATGCTTTCGACAATTTTTGATTACTTTATATTAATCCTGGGGAGTATATAACAAACTTCTTTTGCGGATTGTCACATCTATCACTCCAAAATCATAGTCGTTTGATCAAATAAATGTTTTGAAAATAAATATTTCTAATCAATGGTATTTATTTCAATGTCAATAGACTGAAAACCTTTCATCCTTTAAAACTCCTTGAGTTATCACAATTCGTACGTGCATCAAACAGCAAGATGCTATTCTGGATGCTCCAGTTTCATCCCAAACATGCACACCAAAACGGCTCAATTATTTGCACAAAAAATGATTGCACACTTTTAAGTAACTGCTGTTTAAAAAGGTTACTGCAGCTGTTGCTTATCGGTATCGAAGTCGATTTTATTTTATTTTTCTGTTTTTATTAAGTAAAATATATAAGTTTGATTTTAATGTGCAACGAAAACAAAAAATAGAAAACATTAAAATAGAATAAAAGAAAAATTAAAACAAATAATGCGACAAAAAAGAAAAAAAAAGTCATAAAAGAAACCTTTATTTCTTAATTCTTAGTGACTGTTTTAAAATGTTCACATTCTATGAAATAGAAGTACCAGAGTACCAACCAGAATACGAATATTTCGAATGTGGTGCGTATATAGTGTGTTGATGGTAATGATGATGCTGTTGATGATGGTGGTGGTAGTGGTGGTGGTGATGATCGAAAAACTATTGATGTGTTCGATATTCTTTTTTTCCATTTTTTAAACCCATTTGATGATGTTGTTGTTGTCATCTTTTGTTACTTTTCGTTATTGTTGTTGTAGTCTATACCATTTTTTGTTATAATATTTTTGTTGTTAACTAGATTTTTATTTGTACACTTATGTATATACACCCTAATAGCAATATAGGTGGCTTGGGTTCGTATATTAAACTTGAACTAAAATTTGTAACACATACGAATAATAATTAACAAACTTCTTTTAATTGTAAAGGTCGATATAGAATAGAATTTTTAAGTAGAACAGATTAGAGAAGTGACCAACAGGGCAATCGCACGCAATGTCTGAGGTGGAATTTTTTGATTTTACATAACAAGTATCAAACGGATTATTCACCAAATATTGAACTAATAAAACATATAATGAAGGATCTTAAAACTAAATTAACAAAACAACGAAGAGTTTTTAAAAAGCCAATGTTTGAAGTCGCAGGCAGTAACTATCGTATCATTCAAACTAAGCTATCTTTAAGCAAAAAAAAAAAAAAAAAAAAAAAAAAAATGTTAGACATTATTCGACGGTTTTTGGTCATACTTAATTTGATATTTCTTTGTTTCAATTGAGCAGTGCGTTAAAATTACTGAAGCCTTTTACGAGAATGGGCATTCAATCAACATGCATTTCGTGTGGTTTGTGATTTTTTTGGTCAGCATAATCGACCAAATATGTCCACAATGATGTTGTTGATTGTTGAAAAGCAAATGCATCCACAAAGAGTGACTGCTTGCTGCCGCTTATGGGCTGACGGCGTACCGGGCCGTACTGCGAATGGTGTTTACTATCGAGAGATGATAACGGACTTCTTGTGGCCATAAATTGACAATATAGACCTGGACGACATGTTGTTCCACTTTCCACACAGCCAACGGAACAACGGCACTTTTGCACGAAAATTTCTCATGTCCTGACGATGTTAATTGCCCGCCCCGATCATGTGATTTGACACAAGAAAAGTGTACGGAAATAATCCAAGAAAAATTCAAGAGCTAAAGTACAATTCAATAATACGGCACATTAGCGACATTGAACCTCAATTATGTCTCAGAGTCATTGAAAATATGGACCGGCGGATAGAGGTATGCCACTGAAGCCGTGGCGATCATCTGATCGATATTTTGTTTTACACATACTTGTCATGGATCCTTCTATCACAAAAAAATGTGAAGATAATTATCTGAAAACTTTTTGTTTTATTAACAATTAACATCGTGCATTTTGGTTGCACCACCCTTTAGTATATGTATAGTCATGTGAAAAATAATAGGAACACTTATATCGAAATAGTTGAAAATCCAACTCTGCTTTTGTACTCAAACATCTATCAAAAAGGTCTTATAAATTGTCGGTAGGACGACGTAAAGAACCGTTATTTGACGAACAAATTTTGTACCGTTTCTCAGTTGTAGCTCATTTTTCTCTTAAGCTTTTAAGGAAAATGTAACGCAATATGTCCATATTTCTTCACATGACTATATCATAGGGTTTGCTTTATATGTATGAGCCAATTTTTTTTGTAAAGTTTGGGTCGTAACTCCCCTCAGAAATGTTGATGCGTACGCGGTTCCATGATGCAATCGGCCTAAAACATATTTGGGGGGAATGACAGTGCAATTTCGTATTTTTAAAAATAATCTGCACTCTAATGCATGTAGATAGCTTTTGTTGTGTTTTGTTAAATACAGGTTTATTCAATCTTTCATCTTTCTTTTTGTCTGTTGTGGATAGATAGCGAATTTTTGGTTTCTGTTTTTCACATATAAAAATTTCCATATTTAGTATGAGTTGACAGTCATTTAGACCGAATTTAGACACTCACACTTGAGTTGTTCTTAAGATATAAAAATATCAATTTTTAGTTTGTATGAGAGGTATCATGCCAACTAGTTCGATTCCGCCCACTTTTTGACCGATGATTTCTACTGACCATGAGATCATTCTTACCAAATTTAGAAACTTTAGCTTTAACCGTTCTCAAGATAGACAAAAATCTATGTATATTTTGTATTGGAGGTACCATGCCCACTTATCCGATTCCGCCTACTCTTTGGCTGATTCATTTCTACTGACTCCGAATATATTTGAACTAAATTAAAATACTCTTTCTGTTACCATTTTGTAGATATAGACAAATAAAATATTTCTTTGTATTGTAAATAATAAAATAGGCCTGTCATTATTGATTCCTAACATTCATTGACAGTATGCTCCGTTTAGATTATTTGTGTAGGGTATTTTATTACCGAACTTGATAAACTATGTTTTCGTATTTGAGTATTTTTTTAAGGAAGATCTAGTGAAAGATCAGAAAAGATTGGGTTGACTAACCACAATGGCGTCGTATTGTATTGCTTCATGTTGGGTGTTTAATGTCTCATCATGAATTTCAATATGATTTTTTAACATTAAATGAAAAAGAAAAGATGCCTCTTAATAAACCAAAAACAAAAAAGACAAAAATCAATGAAGTGTTTGTCTATAAATAGAATACGAAAGAAAAATATATATAAAAAAAAAAATTATTAAAATTAAGGTGACCATTTCGAATTATATAATGTTATAAATAGCCTATTATAGATTAGTTGAAAACAGTAAAAAAAACAGTACTTGTAGCATAAAAAATAGCAGAATGTAGCATAATATAGCAGATTGCTTATTAAAGTAAATAATGTTAGAGTTTTGGTTTAGTTTTTTCATAAGAAATATATCTGTGTCGATATGAAAGAGTGGCTTAATTCAACTTAAACTATTCTTACTTAACGACACAGATTTATATGATAAAATATAAGATTCGAAGAAGGAAACAACGAATTTCAATAGAAGTGTATTCTGTTAGATTTTTCAGATATTTTCTCTAAATTTGATAAATCTGTGTCAGTAAGTTCGAAAAGCTTAAGTCGAATTAAGCTACTCGGACGGTTTATTATTCGACCGGTTTAACCGGTTTTTTTTGCTTTTATCGAATACGGTTTTTTTAAAATGACCATTTTTGGAATACCAGTTAATTTAACACGAATAACTGGTTAATATACATACATATGTATAATTTTTACACTTTTTTATATTTTTTATTGCAAATATGCTGATCGTTTAAGCATTTTTCTAAATTTAATATATATCGTCTTCTTTTTATGTATGTCAACGTTGAACGTCTCTCAAAGAACGTGAAAACCATGGTAGAGTGAAAAAGATATACACACTTGAGCACTAATAACCTTTTCTTGTTTTCTGTAAATAAATATACATTTTTTATACATGGAGAATGATGATCAAACTAGACTCATTGATAGGGACCTACAACCGCCGGCTCCAGACGGCAGATGTATTAATTAGTGAAGTTTTTCACTGCGTAAATGTCCATAACCAGACGCTAGCAATGTTGTGAGGTAATACTGCTGTTGAAATTGTTAGTTGAAATGGCCTGGGATTGAACCAAGTAGTAGGCGGGTATCTTATCTAACATACTACAGTAGCACACACTATTAGAGACGTGGTGCATGCATAACATACAGTGACACACATAACATACCACAGTGCAGCAATACCAAGTGGTCTCTAGGCGCTGCAAATTAAACACTTGATGAAATATTAGGAATATTAGGACGTTGCGTTGTCGTTGTTGTTAAGGCTATAAAAAGCCGAACGTTGTTGTAGCATACTTACTTGCTAGAAACTACCATACTACATGGGACAAAAATGTATTAATTTTATTTGTGAATGAAACAAAAATTGAAAAGAATTTTGTCTTAATAAAAGAACTGATTAACCGGTTATTTGATTATTTTTTAACCGAAACCCGGTTTATTTTTAAATTGTAATTTTTTGAATTATTTGAAAACCGGTTTTTGAAAAAAGTCGAATAATCGATCTCCCTAATATAGACACAGATATATTGATCGCTGATTTTGTCTTAAAAATCTACTTGAGAAACCCATCCCGCGTTGCTGGGAGCCTGCCTGGACTTGCTTTTTCACTGATGTAGATAGATAGCGAAGTTTTAACTGTTCTCCACACATGCAAAATTCCATATTTTCTTAAAACTGATGGTTTGAATTGAACGCCAAGTTATTTAGAAATTTCAACTCTAAACATTGTCAAGATATACAAATATCAATATCGACTTTGTATGGAGGTAAAATAAATTCAGAACCTTCCATTCTAACCGTTCCCAAGATATACAAAAATCAGTATTACCGAATGTCATTGTACACATACAAAAGATACATTATGATACATGGTTTGGTAACTTTTTAAATGAAAATAAAAAATCATAATTTGAGAAATGAAAGGCATTTTGTTGATATTTGTATGGGAATATATAGGAAAATCTAAATGCCATATCTCTGGAACCACTAAGCCGATTTCGTAAAAACTTCACATAAACCATATACAGACCATCCCCAACGTACCCGTTTTTGTTGAAAAGTGTACACTTCTTTTTATATACAGAGGGGCTGATCAAAGATGCTACAAAAAGAACTCGTGTTTGGATTATGTGCCACTAGCACGCACACGAGTCAATAATTGTCGTTCAATGACATTTATTTTTTGTACACTTCCGGAGATACCTGGGAATCGTGTCTCCGGAAGTGGACAATATTGAGATTTCATAACTCTTGACTCCATTCCACAAATTTTCAAGAGAGAGAATTGCACCCAGCTCGACTTACAGTGTGGTGTGCAGTATCATCAAACTGTGTTGTGGGATCATACTTCTTTGAAGAAAGCTGTCGCACTTTAACTGTAACTGTGTATTGTTATTTAAAAATGTTGCATGAATTTTTCTTTTCTTAAATGTTCTAAAAGTATAGCTTTTCAGTTTTGAATTGAGCAAGTTCTCACCGTGAAGGCCCAATATAGCAGAGTTACACCGAAAATTTTCAAATCAAATTATTTAAAAAAATTCAACAATTCTGTGGCCTTCATGGTCTCTATATCTTAGTACAGCAGATTTTTTCTTGTGGGTTACTGTAAAAAGAAAGCGTATTAATCGAAACCATTACATTAAATTTATTAAAAACAGTTAATTAAATTAATAACTGAAGCGATTCCGACATCAAATCTGCAGGTAGTCATTAATAACTTTTTGATAAGATATCACACATGCGTATCTCAGCGTGTATTCTTTTTCAAACTAATTATTTTTAAAAACTATTTAAAATATGTAAAAAATAAAAATTAATCATATATAGTATAAATCATATATAGTATTAAAAAAAATTTATTTGAATTTATTAGTTAAGCTAAATTCATCAGCCACCCTGTATATAAGTGAATTCAAGCTGATTTATAAAAATAGTTCAAATTGATTGAATTGATTGAATAAGAAAAAATCAATTGTGACTTTCGAAAACTGGTATTTATTTGTAAAAGTTATCTTTCAATTGAAATAGTATTCTTATATACTTTATACCATAGCTTAAAGACAGCATAGAGTAGAGAAAATTATAAAATTTTAACAGCACGGTTGATAGTAGCATTGAATATGGTAGGTAGGTGTTCCCAGGGCCGGAATACACCAGTAGTCGGAATTTTTTGGATTTGTACTGAAATAACTAAAAATAACAGTAATTAAGTTATACAAAATGGTAAATATGATTTATAAATATTCTCATCTTTCTAGAGATATGTCACTCTAAGAAAGCTTAGATAAGTATTTTTGACAGCATTTTGCTTTAACTAGTGACTGTCTTTCGGCATTACTGAATGTGCTTGTTGTCTTTACAAATAATTGAATGGAGAGCGGACTATATTATGCTGCTAAAAAGTCGCTATAAATGCAAAAGAATTAAAAAAACTTAGTTTTCTTTCATTTCAAGTGAGGTCGGCAATAGGAAAGAATTTTTTTTAAATGTTTCAGTAGTCGGCACCCCAATGACGTCTAAAGCCCACTGTTACCTAAAGTCGGCAGCGACATTCACTACAAGTATCGTTTAATTTTTTCGGTTTTTACGAAAATGCTTGTTTTCTTAATAAAAAATTAGTGGGAAGCTGAATTTATAATGTCAATAATTACACTAAAATAATCAGTTTTCAATCGGAAATGTTTTGTGAAGGTAGAAAATTGTTGAAATATGGCTATAAAAGTGAAAGAGTTAAAAAAGTTATTAAGTTAAGTTAAGTTAAGTTAAGTTAAGTTAAGTTAAGTTAAGTTAAGTTAAGTTAAGTTAAGTTAAGTTAAGTTAAGTTAAGTTAAGTTAAGTTAAGTTATTTTTCTCTAATTTTAAGCGATGTCGCTAAAAAGAGCGACAAATTTGTAAATGTTTCACTTCAATGCCGACCACTGTAAACCACTAGTTCCTATGATCGGCAGTGGCTTTTACTACTAGTTTTGTTAAGGTTGAAATCTCAAAATACGTTAAGACTTCTAGAAATAGTACTTTATTAAATATTCATATCTTTTTTAACCACGTCTTAAGTAGCACTGGCCAATCATCAATAATTGTACGCACGTCAGCCATATTAAAATCTGGCTTCATCACGAACAAATGAAGTATAAAGAAAATTAAGTTAGGCTTTATTTCATGCCAAAACATGACCACTAAAATGGTCGATTTGTAATACAGAGGGTCCAGATCAGGGCTACAACAGTTGGCAAATTTTTGGGAGCCACGTTTGCGTCGTTTTAGCCCAATGAGCAGTCTCAAAATCATACCGCAAAATCCACAGCTGGTTTTGGAATCAGGAATGATTAAAGGGCTTCATAACCGCTTTCAAAACGGATTTCTGCTAAACTTTGGCTAGTGTTTTGATCACTTGTACACAGAAATACGACATCATAGTAAACTGAATTACCTTTTCGACGCGTCGGATGAATCTGAGCTCACCACTTCTCTAGACTTCTGTGCTTACATATTATCATTTTGTTTATTACACTTCTTTGGTTCGATAAGCATTTCTCATCCGTAAACAAAGTTTTTCTGACCAAATTGTCATCGTACTTCTCGAAAAGACGTTTGGATTTTTCTACCCATTTTCTTTAAGTTGTAGGTAACAAGTGTTCGGTATTACGTTTTAAAGCCCCAAAATCAAGTCTTTTTTAATGATTCGACTCATGAACCTTTGCGAAATATTGTTTTTACGTGTATTGACTTTTTGTTTCCGAGGAGAATGTCGCAGAGTTCTCGATTTAACGGCTTTCATGACATGTAGTTCGGTCCATGGTAAAACCTGACACATTTTGAAATTCCAGTTATAGACTTATGCTTTCAAGCTCAACTTTCAGAAGTCATATAATATAATTCCATATAATATACCCCTTTGTGACCTACAATGTACAATCCTTCCGGTTAATAATGGAAAATAATTTCATTCAAATGGCTGCCTCGGCTGGCCATGCAGTAGCCTACACGATCGGTCCAACTTTTAAGTACATTATCGATTGTGTGCAGCTGTATTTCACCAATGGCTTCACGAATATTGTCCTTTAAAGTGTCAATTGTCTCTGGCTTGTTGGCGTAACACTTATCTTTGACGGCACCCCACAAATAATAGTCCAACGGTGTCAAATCACAGCTCTGAGGTGGCCAAACGACATCAGCTCTGCTGCTGATAATGCGATCTAGCAAAACATCGAGTGTAACTTCGGCTGTGTGGCACGTAGCGCCGTCCTGTTGAAAACAAATGTTGCTAATATCCTCCTCTTCAATTTTTGTGAACAAAAATTCGTTCAACATAGCCCGATAACGATCGCCATTGACTGTAACGGCCACTCCTTGCTCATTTTGAAGAAAAATGGCCCAATTATGCCTCTGAACCAAAATCCGCAACAAACAGTGACTCGTCTTGGGTGTATCGGCTTTTCAATGTATGCGTGCGAGTTTTCTGTGCCCCAAATGCGACAATTTTGCTTGTTTACATACCCGCCAAGATCAAAATGAGCTTCATCTGAAAAGATGTTTTTTTTTTTGGCAAAATCGGCATCTTCTGTAAGTCGATCGCAGGCCAAGATTCCCAGCGTTGTTCAAGCGTATACACAACCATATTCGTTAAGGGAAGGATAAAACTAATTATCTGCCAAATCAGATATGAGCTAAGTGTTACCATTCACGAAATAAGCACTAGTCGAAAAAAAAATGGCGGACCCTTTAGAATGTGAAAAACATTTGTTTTTGATACGTAACAGTTTGAAATCAATCTCGATTTTTTATTTTCTGCACTAAAATGTGATATGCCGACAATAGGAACATAGTATGCCGGAAACTGGAAATTTGTTGCCGACTACTGGCAAATTTGTTTTTTTTTTAACAAAAACAGTAAATTTCTCAATTTTAATAATAAAATATTTAAATTTAATCTGATAATCTAATAATCTGAAACAAAGCAAATTAATTAATTGTATTGACTAGTCATCAATTCTATACCAGATTCACATGCGCAAGGGGCAGTAGCTTGAATTAAAAAAAAGTCTTAAACTGCCGACTATTGGTACATTCACCCTATATAGTAAACATCTACAGGTTAAAATAGTGAAACTGATTAGCATAGAATATAAGACAATAGCACAGTTTAGCGAAATTATTCTCTAGATTTAAAAAAAACATTGCTTATATAATATAATATTTACATTTGCTTATATAATATATATATATATATATATATATATATATATATATATATATATATATAATAATATATATATATATATATATATATATATATATATAATAATATATATATATATATATATATATATATAATAATAATAATAATATTTGCTTATATAATATAATATTTATTTTAATAATACAGATTTGCAACTTTTATTTTTTTTTCCTTTCCAACTACAGTTCACTCAGGATAACGTCACCTATGTATTTAAAACCGTACATACATATGTCAGATTGTTGATTTTTATAAATGTACAAATTTAAAATAATAAATACATACATATATTGATAGCAAAGTGTAAAGCATTTTTTTGTTCATAAACTAAAGCCAAACAAAAATACTACATATATACCCTAAAATTATAAAAACGGCTTCCAACAAGAACAAAAAAGTTATAAGGGGAATTCCCAAATTATGACTTAATTTAAAAAATAAATGTACACACGCACGTATGCATGCATTTTACTTTTACTAAAGCTCAAATTTTGTTTTATTAGAGTTGATGTTTCAGATCTTTGTGGTTCGGTTGACGTTTTAGAGTAGATAATGATAGTACAAAGAGGTTGATGTTTTGGAATATTGAAGAAATCGAGTGTTGACGTTATCTCGAGTGCACTGTATTGACAGTCAAATGGCCAATATGTATTTGTATAAAGTGCTCCTTAACTTACTTAACGATAAATTTCGTAAAGTTTTGCTTACACTCAGCTTTTGTTTTAAGTGCGTCTTTTATTTTGTAAATTCGAATCAAACAATACAAACAATACAATTAACTGGTGTTTTTTGTTCATTTGCTTTTAAAGTGGACTTAATTCGAAAGTATTTCGATAATTTTCGATGATTTTTCATACCAAATAGCCACACCACCACATATAACATGAACACACTCATTCAATATCACAACACTTTTTAAAATGCGCTCAGGCAACAAAAATATGTGGTACTTAAGCAAAATGTTGCTGCTGCTGCTGCTATTGCTGTTGTTGTTGTTCTTGTAGTACTTTTTTGAGTACTTGAGTTGATTTTTTGCGTACGCATTTTTAAGCAAATTGACTTGTAGAAAAAGTTTTTACCAGACTTAATGAACTCCATTACAGTCCAAGGTACGTTTATAAGTTTTTGAGAAGCATGTATTTGTATGCATAACATACTTATATAGAATGCACAGGTGTATGAGTATAAAGTGAGTAAATTTTTTTTTTGTTCATGTGTATCTGGTCAATTAAACAATTCAATATAGAACGTTATACACTCTCATGTATTCCACATACAATACACTTTAATTAATAACAACAAAAACAATAACAACAATTATTGCTTAATAAATGTTATTGCTGCTGTTGTTGTTTTAGTAAAATTTATCGAAATTGTTTTGCATTTTTCCATATTGATTGTAGAGTTTTCGAAATAAACTCAGTAAAAATTCGATAAAAACTTGGTAATTGTTATGCAAAAAAAGAAAAAAAACTAACAGTGGGGGAATAAATTACAGGTTCACTTTAAATAGTAATGAAAACAATTAAAGATGTTACTAATTTCTAATTAAAAGGATCTAAAAACTTTAATATTGTAACTATATAATTACTTCTGGTCCCATTCTCAATTTATAGTCCGATCTATCTCGTTGGGATAACTGCTTCAGAGAAAAATGACATTGTCACTTTAATACAATTCAAATCAATTTGTTGTAATGATTATAAATGGGTTCCACATGAAGATGTTTTTTTTAACTTGATACCAGTACTCAGGGGATGACCTATACGCATGTGCTGGTACTAGGAAAATAGGTTGTAGACAGGAGGAAAGAGGGAGTAGTGATTATGGAAGTTCGTTTTAAATTTATTTCTATAGTAAGTGAAAACATGACTTTGGCGGGAAGGTTGTTTCTCAAACCGACAGTGGAACTGAAGTACGAATTCTCCCAATAATGCGTTGTACCTTTCGCTGGATAATCAACTACGAATATATGCGCTCTACTAGAAAATAAGAGTACTATGTAAGAATATGTGATAATTAAGAATTAATCCGTTTATTTCGTCAGAACACATTTCGTTATATTATCAATAGAAAAATGAAACACACGCTCTAATGAATCGATAGACTTGGCTACCATACCATGAGTATCTTCACCCTTTATACGCGGTCGAGAAGCTTCAAAATAGACTTTGAAGCACCAGCCTATACATGGGCTATTTTATGTCGTATTTTGGTCTTGTAAATGTTAAGGAGATTAGATGGGGTGAAGT
Organism: Wohlfahrtia magnifica; assembly: GCA_023159175.1. Lineage (NCBI taxonomy): Eukaryota > Metazoa > Arthropoda > Insecta > Diptera > Sarcophagidae > Wohlfahrtia > Wohlfahrtia magnifica. The sequence goes on along the minus strand of JAKWBJ010000001.1, from coordinate 465,746 downwards.
ATATCTTGCAGTCTTAAAAATCTGAGGCACTTTCGAACTTTGCAGTGAATTCTCATGCCCACAACATTAAGAGCATCTGATTCCTCAATTTATACGTAACTCAACATTAAGTCGTGCGTGCATTAAAATAGATCCTGTTCGCACGAATTCACTTGGGGATTTTCACCAGGTCGCTTGTGAGCATGTCGTTTATATTCCTCCTTTTCGCCACAACATACAAAAGGCACGGCCTATGACCGAAAGGCTATGAATGATGACTGTTGCAGTTATCTGAGAAAGAATAGATAGGATTAGAAGTGAGAAGTAGAGTCGTTAAGAAATATTAGAAATAGACTGGGTAAGAAAACAGAAACTTGCGGTAGCTCTAAATTTAATCTGAAGTCATCAGATGAGAACCCATCTATAATCACTTTTATAGATCGGTCTCTGAGAAAGCTCGATATATATCAAGAAAAGTGATTACCGATGCCATATGCAATAAGTTTCGAAATGAGAGCATCGTGCCAAACTCTATCTAACGCTTTGAAAAAATCGAGAGCCAAAACCTTACTCTAGCCAAAACCATTCATAGGCCTGTCTCACCTCTCCGAGAGCGACGTCAGCAGGTCGCCAGAAAAACGGCCTTGCAAACCATACTGACGATCGCTTAGCAAATCCTTGGACTCCAAATACATCACAATCATACTCTCCACTTCATAACTTTGGATAGGGCGAACAAACTGCCATTGAGCAGTAGTTTTTACAGGGTTTGGCATTACATTGAAACGTTGAGATTTACTACAACCCTTTCTACTTCGGGCCCTCCGGCCAGCAATTGCTGGAAAATTTTGGTAAAATCGATGCTAAAATGGTAAAATTTATTTATCAAAATATTCCACACAAAAAAGTCTGCCATATGCCATTACATTGGTGTTAATTATTTAAAAAAAGAAAAGAGAAAATAAATAACAAACCTTTTTGATTAAAAAATTGTAATCCATATGTCATAGTTCACATTCAATAAATAGTTGGGAAAATTTTCTTTCGAATTGATTTTATTTTAAATGTTTTATATTTTAATTATTTTATTAGTTAATTAACTTACAATGTAAAAGCATTGCATTTATCTATACAAAATTCTAACGTTTTAAAAATCTCCAAAGGCCTTGGTATTTAAAATTTTTCGTAAATTAAATGATTCATTTTGCTCTGTTATATCTGTAGTTAAATTGACGTGGCATTTATTCTCTATTATCTATATAATTAATAGGCTAAAAAATTTCTTTGTATCCCTTTTACGCCTGTTCTACTGCACCGGTTTTGAAATTATACATACTTAAAGCTTTTTCTGTGCAGATGTTCACAATATCAATTTTATTTAAATCGGTCCAGTACTTTGGGAGTAAAACGACTATACATTTTTTTTCTTTTTGTGTAGCTACAAATAAAAAAAAAAAAATACCGTCGCACAGATTATATTACGTACCCCTTAAAAATATTTTGATTTTAAACATACATAAATTTTTTACCTGCCGTCACAACCGAATAAGTTAAACTTGATCGTATAACTCAATATCACATTGTCCCAGAAATTTGGTTTTTGTCCTTATGCTGCAGTGCAAAGTCCAGTAGATTTCTTTTATTCAGTTCGCATATAAAAGGTTTCTATCTTCGTTCTCTACTATGGACTTCGCTATTTTCTCAAAACCCTACGAACAGTTTCCGAATGCACATTAATATTGTGGTTATTTTCCACTGTATTACGATTTTGCTCCGTTGTTGTTTTAGGTGTTTTATCCACAACACTTTTTTGTATCGGGCAACACTACGAAACATTTTAGGTGAATGACCAGTTTTGAGCTTGCTTGCTAAAGATTACGACTCTGAAATGTTTTTGAGAACTGTTTGAACTGTGGTCTTGGTACTACCAACAAATATAGCAATTGCATTTAATAAATTCTCAGCTTTTCTTAAGTTTATTGTTTTGTAATAAGCGCGTGTTTAATGGAACATTTTCTAGTTTGTTTAGAGGCCTGCGTTATTATATTCTCAAATGTAAAGATAACTTCGATTAGATATGTAAAGTTTTTCTTAAAGGCCTTTTTATTGGGAGTACGATTATTATTTGTGTGACTGTACGTATGTGTGTATGTACATTTTTTATTTGTCATATAAAAATATATATTTTTCGTATTTTTTTTTTAAAGAAATTTTTTGGAAAAAATTGTTTTATATTTTAAGGCTTATCTACATACTTATTCAAAGAAAATTGTATATGAAAAATTAAAAATGGAAAATATAAAACAAATTTTTACGTTTTATTCATAAATACATATGTACATAATTCAAATAAATGGTAGATGATAGAATGCGGTTAAATGTGTCAGCCGCTACGTACACTAGTAATTATAATTTTTTGAATTATTATATGGATATGGATCTAAAATATTTATTTACTTATGGTTAATACATACAGGGGAGTTTTTTTTTTAGCTGCATGGAAACCATCGATATCGATAACTACAGTTTCACAGCTAAGAATGACAAACTATGTTGAAATTGCTGTTCAATAAGGCTTGGCAAGTCATCATGAACACCAACACAACGCTTCCAAATTGTGGAAATTTACTTTGAAAAAAAAGACCTAAGGAATCACCAATAAATCGACTAAAATTGAATGGGGAGCATTATCGAACCGTGCTGACTAAACCTATAATTTCAAAATTTATTCAGCTAATCATAACTGATATTTGCTTCCAACAAGACGGAGCGACTTGCCATACAGCGCGTTTTAAAATCGATTTATTGCAAAATCAATTTTTTGAAAATTTTCTTTCCGGAATTTATCCAGAGCTTTGGCTCCTGTAGTGTAATTGATGCTATAGAGTGCAATTGGTTCATACCGACAAACCAGCAACTCTTGAAGCTTTAGAAGCCAGTATTTAAGCCACCATTGATCCAATACGGCCAGATTTATTGGAAAAAGTAATCAATAATTTTTCTGATCGGTTGGACTCGTAGCCACCGCGACAAACAGATGTCGGAAATCATATTTAAACAAAATTTTATAAAATTATCTACCAGATTTAATATAATTTAATTCCAACAATATCTTAATAATGGAAAATAATGTTGGGCGAATGGCAAATAAAGCTTCGCCTATCTCGCTAATGCAGTGCCGAATTTCATCTTTTAGAGTGTCAGTTGTTTGTGGTTTGTTCACGTAAGCCCTTTGTTTGTTTATAATTTTTGATTATATGAAAGAGAATGGATCTTATATTGATAAATGTTTTATTTAATGTCGGCAATTATGTATGGAATACAATATCAGATAAATGCCCGCCTCTGTTAGCCTTTTGAGCACATATTTCATTACGTTCTCCCACATTTTACGCGGTATTTAATTATTTTCATCATGAATATTTTGTTTGAGTTGTTCAGCGTTTCTGGTTTATTTGCATAAGCCTTGCTTTTCAGATATCCCTACAAAAAGAAGTCCGAAGCAGTCAAGTCAGGCGACGCTGGAGGCCAATCAACATCACCTTTCCTTGAAATATTTTGCTGTAAAAAAAGTTCTCGCAGTAATGCCATTGTAATCCTGGCTGTATGCGATGTGGCACCGTCTTGTTGAAACCATATGTTAGCCCAAAGCCCAAAGCATGCAGTTGTGGCGTTAAAAAGTTTTCAATTTCAAAATATCACGATATCGCTCCCTATTGACAGTTACCGTTTCGCCGTTTTCATTTTCAATGAAGTAAAGTCCAATGATTCCTCCTGACCAAATTACACACCACACTGTCACTTTTAATGGATACAAAGAAGACTGATGAATAATTTGAGGGTTTTCCATTGCCCAGAACCGACTATTCTGTTTATTCACAAAACCATTCAAATAAAAATGTGCCTCGTCACTTATTATGATTTTTTCATGAAAATCGGGGTTGTCATGGGCAAGCTGTTTTAACGATTAAAACACGTTGGTTTACTGAGTATTTTTCCATAATAAATTTGCCACGTCTCTTCTTCATGACTGCCAAATATGAACTGTCAAGACTAATGTTTACTAAAATGGCGCCAAAATAAAGTAGGATACCTTCTCGGCTTCAAATTTGGAGCGCCTTAAAAGACGAGAAGTTTTTTTGAGACGGGATTGGAAATTGGGAAAAAGATGTAAGCAGTGAAATAATAAATTTGTTATTTCATTATCTATTTTGAGCTCAAAAACGGAACGAATAAATTTGTAGTCCCAATACGTAAATTACACTTATTTTTGTTGTAAATAAACTACGAAAACCTTTAAATAAAAAGAACCCACTCGGGTAAATATAATACCCAAATAAACCCACGAGCCGATGATACCGCCTAACCACAAACCGCACCATACGATCACTTTCTTTCGATGTAATGGTTTTTCGAGGACTGTTTCTGGATTTTGTGAGCCCATATGGGACAATTTTGTTTGTTTACATAACCGCCTGATTGAAAATGGGCCTCATCATCAAAATTTTGTGAAAAGAGCGGACGTCTGCCGACGTGCTAGAAGTGAACGTTTGCCCGACATCATACTCCATTATTAATTCCCATATTTTTATTTTATATTGGTATGAATAAAACTGAATTTGTGAAAAAAATTAGTTTTTAAACAAATTTACTTCCTAACCTTAATTTTGCCCACCCTTTAATAACTTTTTTCTGATTGTTTTATGTTGACTATTCCCACAGCATTTGCTGCTTTCCTAAAGAACACCAGCAGATCTGCAACTCTAGAGGTGGATATTTCACAGATTTCCTTCCCCCTATATACTTCCGTCTAAATCTGTCAAGAACTTCACACTCACATGATATGTGTTTTGCCATCGTTTCTCAATCCTCAATGACCCGTAAAGAATCCGACCTGTTACACTTCAGTTTTTTGTGCTTTAAATATTTCAGTGCTCAAAGCATCTGTTAGTCCTTGATTAGACCGTGACTAGTAGTGAGCGGTACTCTTAGTATGGATTCGGACTAATGGGAAATTGATACCCAGCTTTACATCAACTGAGTAAACATTATTGCACTTATCTTCGTTTACCAGGAAATTACTGATTTTAGAAACTGTTTTGCAAAAGGTTTTAAATAAGTCATGATAGCTTAAGGTGAAGTTATATAGCACCCGTTGCTCGTTTAGCGCGTTTGGTACTTTAAGACTTTTAACGCTTTAAGGATGGCAATTTACACGGCACCTTTCAGAGACGGCATTTGAATCAGCTAATTGCTTAATTATCTTTTGTTGCCATTATTTTATATGTAAAAACTGAGGGTGAAATATATTTAATTAAAGTTTTTTATTCATTGAATTAATTTCGTTTTTTAAAACAATCGAACACATCACAATTAACGCAAGTGAGCTGTTCAATTGTCAATGCTTTAACAGTTGAAAGTTGACCAATTTTTTGCCGTTAGAGGCGCTGCACATTTTACATGTAACTTGCTTTATAGAAATACACTATTTCAACTTTTTTTGACAGAAGCCTGCAACCATTTTATGCTTATGGTCTTGTATAGAAGGTGTCGAAAATATTGCAACAGTTTTAAATAAAGTCATAAAGGTCCTATCATCATTGCGGTCAGTATTTTAATATAAAGACGTTCGTTAATGGAAAATCGCCTGGATGGATGGATTTGTTCTATTTAGAAAATGACTAATAATAGGTAAGTAAAATTTAGATCAGGTCTAGAATGGTTTTTTTTAGCGTTTTACAAGCACAAATACTATAACTACACACTACGCAATTATATAGGTGTAGGGTGTATTTACCATTTCTAAGCTTATAGTAATGAACATGCGTAAAAATAAAATATCGTTTCTTAATTCAAAAGAAAAAATTCTATCAATACTCCTACTCTGTTCTGCTATGATTTTACTTAGTATTGTGTCTAGTTAAGAGGTACTTTCACAAGTGTTTGTCATGAGTTACAACAACGGATTTCGATAAGCCTCCCACCGAGTTTATAAAATAAAATTAAATGTGTCGTTTTAGCCAAAAAACGATGGAAATGTAATCATTTAAAGATGCATTAAACAAGAGGTTAAACAATTTTGGTCCATTAAAATAAGTCTCAACCAAAAAATAACAACAACAACACAACAACGTTCCAGAAAAATACATTTTAAATATACAATTATTCCAAATCATGCATATTTATGATAACTGACTACAGCCATTAAAAACCATTAAAATACAAAAAAGGGAGCGTAAAAAAGCACTTAATTCCGCAAAGTGCGTAGCACTTTAGAGGACGAGGGCAAACAATATGATGATGATGATGATGATGATGATGATGTTGATGATCAGATGGTGGTGTTGGCTATAAAAATAAAATTTTACGAAAATATTGAATTTTTGTTGTTTTTTGCTGATGTTGTGGGGATCAATGCGTGTGCAAATAGGGAATTTCAATAAAACCCCCTCTAAATAACAACAAAAACAAACACTAAAAAAAGGAACGAAAATTTTTCGTGGTCACTGACCGTTCTCAAGGCTTTTTACAGTGTGCTGTTGCATTCATCTTAATTTGTTTTTTGTTTTTTTCTTTTTTAGCTTTTTTTTCAGTTGCTGACAGAATGTTAGCAATACTTTTAGTCATATTTATTCTCTTTTGTTATTGTTGTTGTCATAGTTGTTGTTTTTGTGTAAGTATTTGCGCGTGCAAATTATAATAAACACGCCTTTATTACGGCAGCCACAAATTTGTTTTTTGTTTTTTTTTTTAACGAAAATTCATAAAAACTTTTTCAACGAAAAAGTTCCAAATCGAAGTAAACAATGAAAAAAAAGGGGGAACTGTGATGGCCAACCTTTGGTTGAAATGCAGTTATATGATCATATTGCGTTTGACTTTTTTTTCATTTTTAAAAGATATGTGTACAGCAAAGAGGACTGATATGGCTTAACTATGAGTTAGGTAGTACTAATTCTCTTTGATTTTAAGATAAAAATTTTAACAAAGTTTGCTCATTTGCTCTTGGCTTTATAATTGATCAGTAAAGTCTAAGCAATAGAAAAAATAAAATGAAATAAAATAAAATAAAATAAAACAGAAGAACAAAACTTGACTGTAATTTGCTTATAAATTTTTTACGTAACTCGATTGGTAATTGGGAGCTTATTCGTTAATTACTTAAAAAAATTTCAGTCTGACAATACCTGCTAAAATAATTTTTGTGCCGACAATTATGAAACCTTAAGATTTGATTTGATAGCTATTAGAGCCATAAACCAAAAAAAAGCGTCAGATATTGTCAAAATGAACAATTTAATGCTGTTAGTATTATCACACATAGCGCTCAAAATTATTTTATTTTTATTTAAGTCCAGAATGAAAAGTTTCATTGACAGGCTAAGATCATACCAGCGTTTATTAATGTAGACTAATCGATTCTTCATTCTAACCGCCAAAAATCTGTCGAGAAAGTTTTGCTGTCTAAACATACAGCTTTTTTAAGTGGGGGCGGCTGTATCTCAAACCAATAATTTGGACTTAGAAGTAAACACAGCACGTACAACTTAAAAAGAAAGAAAAGCTTTTGAAGAAAAATGTTTCTTAAGCTTTTGACAATGAGGCAAAAAGGCACAAATTAATTCAAGTTTGTCCGGTAAAAGTACTGATATCGGATTGAATCCTCTAAAGTGAGTAAAAATTTTTCAATTTTTACTTTTTGCTAGAAGAACCTACTCTACCCTTTCGCAAAAAAAAAAAAAAAATACAAATAGCCCTCTTGGTTATATTGAGTGTTTTTGTATTATAATGTGATAAATAATTCAGTAGTATTTATTTTTTCTATATTATTTCCGGCATAGGTCCGCCGCGGCTATTCATTCAGCTTAATTTTTGACTACTTTTTCCATAAATCCGGCCGTATAGCTGCAATGGTGGCTTGAATATTGGCTTCCAGTGCTTTGTCGGGATAAGCAATTAACTTAACATAGTCTCAAAAACTAGCTAAAAGCGTTAAATCACACGAACGAGGGTGCCAGCGACCAAGACCACTTCTAGAAAGAAATTTGTCACTTAGCAGATAAATTTTTGAAAACAAAAATGCAGTCAAAAATTGACTACGGTGGCTTATAATTCACCGACGACAGCTCCTTGCTCATTTTGCACTAAGCAGTCAATTTTAATAGATGTAATGGTGTTTCTTTAACGGTTTGACGATTCTATTCGGTCAAAATATTGCAATTTTGCTTACTGACGTAGCCATTTAACCAGATTACGTTGACCGTAAAATGGACGAAGTATCCTATAAGCTCCGCGAATAGATTTATTTTTTTCAAAGTAAATTTCCACAATTTGATTGAGTAGTCCTGGCGGTAAACTGATTCCTAATAACTTGCCAGAACACATTTTGACATTCCCAGCTGTGAAAACACAGCTATCGATATTGATAGTTCTCATGCAGTTTAAAAACACCCTATGTATGTAATAGCAAATAAAATAATGTACGATGTTAATTGTGAGTCACACCTTAACGTCAAGTTTATTGTCCAACTTAATTTGACATTTACTTTGTTTCAGGGTTTGACAAATTCAAAAAATGAAGAGGCACAAAATTGAGTAGCGCGTTAAGATTATTGAAGCATTTTACGAATATGGGCGTTTTAATCAAAATGCATTTCGTTCACTTCTTAATTTTTTTGGTCAGCATAATCGACCAAATGTATCCACAATCGGGTTTAATTGTGCGCAACTTTCAGCAAACCGGTTCTGTAGGAAATGTGGTAACACCTGTGAATACTCGCCCAGTTCGTTATGAGCTAGTGGTGTCATCGGAACGTACTTCTTCGATAATGAGGTCGGTCAAGCAGTTACCGTGAATGGTGTTCGCTATCGATAGATAACGGACTTCTTGTGGCTAGAAATGGAGGATATGGACCTTCTTTGGGGATATTTAAAAAAAGAATGAGAAAAGAACAATTCAAGATATAGAGGACGAGATAATTCGGCGCATTAACGACAGTGAACCTCGTTTATATCTCAGAGTCATTGAAAATATGGCCTGACGGATAGAGGTGTGCCACTGAAGCCGTAGCAAGCATTTGGCCGATATTTTGTTTCACATATAATTGTCATGGATCCTTCTATCATAATAAAAAATATTAAGATAATTCTCTGAAAACTTTTTGTTTTATTTACAATTAACGTCGTGCCTTTTGGTTGGGCACCCTTTATAAAAAGAAAGAGTTTTTTGCTTTTACTGAAAATTTTTAAATTTTGATTTGACTCACTTTAGAAGAACCAGTACGATATGAGGTATTAGAAAGCTATTAGAATGCTAGAAAATGTCAATTCTATATTCTTAACATTTTATTTAAAACTAGATTCCCATGTAACTTTGCTTGGTTCTTTCTGTTACTTTGTAATAATTGCTGTTAAATAAATATAAACTAAAAAACACACACACACTCACATACTTAAACTCTTAAAAATTAGCACAAATTTCGAGTCTGCGAAAACTATGAAGAGGGAAAATGTTGTTGAGGCCATGACTTTGGCTCTATAAACAAAACTAAAAAAGAAAACTTAAAAACACTTTAGGAATCTGACTGTGACGAACGTTTACAAAAGCAAAAAAAAAACTCATTCACTTGCTGGCGAATTATAAGATATGGGAATGATTTTTGTAAAAGTTTATTATTCATCATCATCATCATCATCATCGTCATCCTCTTTTTTCATCTTCTTGTCCCTTTTGTTGTTGTGTAAGATGTTGTATTATTTTAATTTTAGTTTTTTTCTTCTTTTTTTAATTTCTGTAAATTGCTTTTAGTTCTGTATAATATTTTTTGGGGGAGACTTTCGAAAATTTTTATAATGTGGCAGCACGCAAACGTGATTATATGTTTCTGCGTCGCTGCACATGCGCACAATGCAATTTTGTGTTATTTTAAGTAAAAAATTCATTTTTTTTTTTTTTTTTTGTAAAAGCAACTTAATTTCTTTTCTTAAGAAATTATTTTTAATTTTTAAAAATATGGTGTAATATTTGTATATAATAATTAAATTTATTATTTTAATATTAATTCGAATAACGACAGACTCGATAACATGTTTACTACTGTTTTCAAATTATTTCAGTTTAAAATTGTTCAGACAAAAGATTGTAATTCGTTTAAATTGTCGAACTAATTTTGTATAATACTTTTTGAATTTGGAGTTCGAGCGTTAGAATTCCAGTTCATTTGTAGATTTTTTTTTCCGTCACTCCTCTAGGAAGCATATTGGCTTTCCACAAAGCATCTATTGCTTTGATTCAGTTATTTTTAATCAATTTGATATTTCAAGCTAAGTAGATGACTAATCCGCTGTAGCTTCCTCCACATGATTTTTTTTGTGTAGCGGTGAAGATCCTTGCTAATTGGTGGTGATCTTTACTTTAGCATTGTAATTTTTTCCCAGTAGGTGGCGTGTTTTTCCTGATCATTCGTCTGATGTTTGTCATCATCGCCATAGGTATGCGATTTTTTTTTTTTTTTTGAGATGGAATTGTCTGGAGGGAAGAAGTTGAAGCCTTTTTTATTATTAAACATTCGAAACCACAATTATTTTTTTTTTTAATCATTTGTAGATTACAATTAATTATTTAGCATTGAAATCGAAACTAAAAATGTTAACAATTTACACATAACCAATAATATCCGAACGAAGATAATGCTATAAAAGCCATGAAGTATTATTATTATTAATTTTCATAACATTCCACATAAGGAACATGGGGACTTCTTTCAGTAAATGAGCTGCAACCGATTATATTTTTAGACTCATTGAAAGCGACCTATCTTAACGCCGGCTCCGAACGGCAAATGCATTAGAGAATTTTTCAATAGTAGTAATACTCATAACCAGTTACTAGCAGCTAATGTTATGAGGTGATACCACTGTTGAAAAACTTTTTCTTTTTTCGGATGGTCTGACCTGGTATTGAACCGAGGGCTTTTTGGTTAGTAGGCGGGTGTCCTACTTAGCATACCACAGCGGCACCACTAAAAAAAGCTATGAAGTAGTCCTGTTGAATTTATTTGTGTTCATGTCTTCTGTTTTCGGATTACTCTGGTTTAAATCAAATTATGATTTCAGGTGTCATCATAATTCATGTGTTGCCATTCTATTTTTTACCTCACGCAGGTTCATTTTACAAACAAGAGGTTAAGGATTTAAATAAATAGTGAACATTCTTTCTAATATAGTGCTGAGATTATATTTGTTTTTGGCTTCATATTTCTGGTTACTAAAAATTTGTAGTCAACGGTGGCATTGCGCATATGTCATGACAAAACTGTAATGTTTCGTTCTCTGATTGCATCAATTACATTGGCATGGTGCAGCAGAAGTTCTAAATACATACAGTGATTATAAAGCAAAAGCCTTCGAGATACAGGACCATATTCTAATAGTGCTTTTTGCCTTTTCTTATTACTAAAGCCGGCATTTGTTTTACGTTATACAAATAACTTGCCATCTGATCTTTGCATATTGAAATTTTCGTTAGTTAACAAAAACGTAATTTTATGAAAACTTTCAATCAAAGGAAATTCGAGATAATTTACTAAAAGGTGATTTAATAAGAATTTTCGGATCTGATTAAAAAAAAGAAACATAAAATTTAGAGAAATTTATGAAATCTTTTTTTGAGTCGATGAAACGATTTGTAAAATGTAATGTTTAAAGATGATTTTATGTAAATGTTGACCGCGTCTACGCCTCAAATGGTTCATACGATTGGTCCAATTTTGACATACTCTCTCCACCTTATTAGCCGGTATCTCACGAATAAATTCTTCAATATTGGCTTCCAGTGCGTCAAATATTGCGAGTTTGTCTCTTTAGACATGGGACTTCACAAAAAATAGTCTAAAGGCGTTAAATCGTACGATCTAGGCGGCCAATTGACCGGTCTCGAACGTGAAATTAACTGTTCACCGAACCTGCCTCACAATTTGGCCATTGCTACGCGAGCTATGTGCCATGTGGCACCGTCTTGTTGAACCACATGTCTATCAAGTCCAGTTCTTCCATTTTGGGCAAAAAAAATTTGTAATCATCGCACGATAGCGCTCGGCATTCACAGTAACGTTCCTGCCGTCGTCGTCTTTGAAAAAGTACGGTCCAACGATGCCACCGGCCCAAAATCCACACCAAACAGTGCCTTTTTCTGTAGGTCTTGCAATGCTTCTGCCTGCTCTACACGTCAAATACGGCGTTTTTGCGTGTTCACGTATCAATTCAAACAGAAATGATCTTCGTCGCTGAATACAATTTTCAGAAAAAAAGAATAAGTTTTGAGCATAAATTTTAATAATAAAATTCAATAGTCTGCGAACGCTGTTCGTTTGTAAAGGGTTAGTGTACACGATAATACTTTGCGACGTACAATCAGAGAGAAAATATTATAAAATTCCATCCGTATTTTAAAAATTAGAGTAAAAAATCTTACGATTGATTTTTTTACGTTTACCAGATACGTGAAAAACCAAAACAAAGTCAAATGAAAGCAACTGTTGTAAAAGAGACCAATAATGCGAGCGCAAATATTTTCTTTTTTCTTTAATTGGTTTACATAAAAGTACACCCCAGATCTAATGAAGTGTGACGGTTAAAAAAAAAAAAAAAATTCAAAAAACGATGAGAGCCGTATGGCCAGCTCTACCAGAATGATGATTTTATCATATTTTTGAGGATTTTTTTTTACCAAAATACGATTTTTAATATCGAATGATGAATTTTTTAGTTGGAATAAAATTATTTTATTTATTATTTATTGTTATTTATTTATTATTATTTATTGTTTTTGTTTGCTATGTACCCTACGTCTAATCTACACAAAAATGTGTCGGAAACAATGGCCATTAGGAAATAACTTTAATAGCATTTATTAAGGAATATATTTGTTAAAAAAACGTATTCTTTAAAGTTTCATACATTAAAACATAAAAATTTATGTATGTATGTATGTATATTTCTGCAAACTTTGTGTTGTATGTTTATACATACCATGTATTTAATTACTTTCAATGAAACTTCTTTACATGAAAATGGTGTGAAAACCATAAAATAAATGAATTTAAAAATGAAGAAATTTTGATTTTGATGTGATTTTAACGATTTTGTTTAATAAGAGCTTTCATGTGTTGACCTTTTAAAAATTATTTCTTTCGAAAATGTTGGTCTAATATTCTCAAAAGTCAATTTAAATTAAATTAAATATCAAAACAGATTAAACTTTAAAAAACAGAAAATTTGCAAAAGTCAATGAAATATTTGTTTATGGTTTTAAGTGAATTCATGCCATCGCACGGTACCTTGTTCCACCTACTGTAACGCTTGGATTTTCATCGTTCTTGAAAAACTACGGTCCAATGATGCTGCCAGCCCACAAATCGCACCACTTGAACTGATTTTGGGTACTCTTCACACCAAATCCGGTAATTTTGTTTTTGATGTACCCATTGAGCCATAAATGGGGTTCGTAGCTGAAAAACAGTTTTCGATACGAAGCTCATTCTTCACACAGCGGGAATTTTGATTATAAAATTCAAAGATTTTGCAAGCATTTTACGTTTATTAGTCTATTTATATAATAAGACATTTGCTTTGTTTTGTTTTTATAAAGTTATTACTTTTATGTTTTTGAAACAAAATGTTTAAATAAAACAATTGATGATTTTTGTGTTCAAACTATGATTTTTCTTTCCAAAGCTTCTGCGTACGACTAACAAATGTTGATCCATATTTTCTCTCATTGTCGTACGCTCTCATTACATATTGAGTTTACATGATACTATCTGCCCTCTTCTACATAAACAATGTCAAATGTCGTATTGTATTATCGTGTAAACACCTTTAAGTCGATTCATGGTTAAATTATAGACCAAACTGAACATACCTGACAGTAACATATTACACAAAAACAGCTGAGCTGCCAAAAACAGTGTTGCCAAAAATATAGTTGCAAAAAAATCACTCAGTATAAAATTACCTGATTCTTTAACTAATTTGAATTCAATAAAAAAATACAAAGGGCAAAATGCGTTTCATTTTTAATAAAATGGTCACATTTTCTTATTATTCGAAAGGAAAATGCAAAACTAGTTTAGACAAATAACCGCGAATTCGATCAAGATAACAATCCCAAGCACACATTCGGTATCACAAAGCTTTAGTTGATCTGTAATTGCTCCGATCTAATAGGAACACCTATGCGGAGTCCAGGACCTTATATAATTGAACATTTTTGGGAAAATTGGCTAGGGAAGTTCATCACAAAAAGATCAACACCATTGTTCAGCTTAGTGTAACAATAAATATTGAACTTCTTAGAGCTGGAAGTATATCAAAATTAATTCTAAGACACTTGCTGACTAATAAAGATTATGCAGATTATAATAATTGATCCATTATTGCATTTCAGCAATTCAAACTTTTTCGTGTTTGGTTATGCCTTGAGTTCAAAAAATTGAGCTATTTTTGTTTTTGAACTGAAATTTACAGTAAATATTGGAACAAATGCTGTTTTTCTTATTATTCATAAAGATAAATATCTGAAGAATAATTAAGGCCCCGATAAATCGATGTACATATTATTATATTCTTCAAGTATAGATGACTAATCTTTGAGAAGAAAACTTGTCCGATTATGCGTAGGATTCATTGTATTTGTACGAAAACCAACAACTCTTAGACTGTTTTTTAAATCAAAACCAAAAACCCATAAAAAGAATCAGAACTAATTCAAGTATGAAATAATGTCTTTCAATAGGGACCTCCGAACTTTGAAAGTTGATAATTGATTTCTCAAATTACCATGAACGCGTGCAGATAACAAAATTGTTTTAGGAATTTGGTGAAGATTTCATATCTTTAGCCTAAATTGGATTATTTGAGCATCAACGATGTATAGTTTCAACAGGATTCTACGATGCTTATGCGAATAAGCCACCAGTTACAGAGGCCCTTAAAGCCAATTTGTCAATGAAGGTTGGGTCAGGCTCGAAACGGCACGGTGCTTATTATATCTGTAGTAATCTATAAGTGGCCCGATTCAGTTTCAGAGCAAAATACGTCCTCTTAGCGTTGAATCTCAGAAACCTCTTTGGCCACTAGTGTTGTTCCAATCTTCCCTTACAATGGAAGTTGACAACTTTCTCATCTGCCCCTTAAGTAAACTCCTGTTGAAGTCATAGGGTGAAGTAGGTCCAGTGCAAGTGTCTATAATTCCTCTTTTGACTTAGATATCCACCATCTCAATTCTTCCCTCTAAGGTGATGCCCAAATATTTCACTTCATAGCTGAGAGAAACCTTTTTTCCATTTATATTCACAATGAGGATCTCTGTCATCCTCTTCTTAGTAAATGATACAATGATTGTCTTCCTACACCCTGTGCCATTCCCGTTTTGTTACATGGCATCCTGCTTCAGTTTTGTCCTGCATTAGTTCCCTGAGAAAAACGTGTCATTTCTTTCGAAAGCTCCAATACTTACTTTATATCTTAACAAAGAAGGGTTTTGCTGTTAAACTTTTTAACAATTTTTTTGACGATTGTGAGTTCAGTCCCTTTAGCCTAAAAATAACAGAGTATCGGTCGGGAAATTTAAAAAAAATTATAAAAATTTCACATGAACTTGCGGCCTTTTTAAAGATTATCTTATTCTTTAGAGATTAAAATGTTATTGTTTTGACAAAGGGCTGCTGATATTTCCCACAGGGTGTTACAGTTAAAGCCATTATCTGTTTGTTTAGAAATAATATTCCACTTGTTCTTCTTGAGCCCAATTATAAAGCAGCTTAAATATCAAATAATTTTAAAATAATAATCGTTGCACCTATTTCATGCCATAATATTTATCAAAAGTCTGCACTAACAAGCTTTTAATATTTGTTTTCTTCTTTCATTTTATGGGGCAACATCGTTATAATTATGTCTTGCATTTTCACAATTTCAACTCACATACTAAACGATAATTGGTGCTACTAAAGAACGAGATTAAACGTTACCAAGGAGATTATTGTTCTACAAGTAGTTAATAATGGTTTAGAATAGAACTGAGCTGAACACAACCATAGTCAAACAGAAAAATGATCGCTAAAGCTTAATGTGTTAACAAAAGACATGCCACCCATTATATGGACGGATTATGCTCTTCATTACGAGCTCAAAAAGATAAATATGATTACAGCAGTAAAGCAATAAAAATTATCAAATAAAACACTATTGGTTGTATTATTGAAGTAATAAAATAAAGCTGATCTACAGCTCATCACTAATTAAGGTGAACAAAAGTCATGCACAGTGTTTTGTAAACTGACAAAAGGTGATAAGAAATGGATATAAAAATGTTAGAATATTGTCAACATTGCGTATACAAGTTAACAGTGTCGATTTGGACAACATATGGCATAACTATCAAATATGATTTGTATCAATAATAACAAATATGGTAGTTTGGTCATTATCATTCAGTGTGAACTCACATTTTTTTCCATCGCTATAAAAATGTCGATTTTTTTGCGTAAAACAGATATTTTGCGGGATGTCTGATAACCTTCTTTCATTTGAAGAGAATGGCTGTCTGAAAGTTATCGATTGTTAATAGAAGATTACGGTCAACAAGCACCAACTCAAAAATCTTGTAAACGATGGTTTGCGCAATTCATAAGTGGTAATATCGACACAGAAGACAAGGAGAGGCCTGGTGAAGAAGATGAAGAATTGGAAGCATTACTCGACGACGATTTTTATCAAACGCAAGAAGAACTTGCATTATCATTGGGAGTCGCACAACAAGTAATTTCCCTGCGTCTAAAAGCATTTGGATTCATTCAAAAGCAAGGATATTGGGTGCCATATGTATTGAAAAGTTGAAAGGCGATTTCGCACGATCGAAATGATGATTGAACGCTACAAAAGGTAGTAATTTTTGCATCGTATCATTACTGGTGATGAAAAATGGATACATTACGATAACCCCAAGCGCAAAATCTCACATGTAAAGAGATCAATCAACAAATAATGGCAGACACTTAGCCATAATCATCCATCATGATAACGCTCGGCCACATGTTGCTAGACCGGTCAAAAACTATTTAGAAAACAGTGAATGGAAAGTTTTGGCTCATCCGCCTTATACCCCAGACCTTTCTTCTTCTGACTACCATTGGTTTCGATCGGTACATAGCACCCTTACTGGAATACGCTCCAATTCAGAACAGGGTTGCAGAAATCGGCTGGATTCATTCTTTACCACAAAACCGGAGCAGTTCTTTTGACGCGGAATCCATATGCTAATAGAAAGATGAGAAAAAGTGGTGGCTAATGATGGAAAATGCTTTGAATAAGGTATCAATTCATTTTGTTATTATAATAAATGCATTTTTCAAGCAAAAAACTCGACATTAACTTGTATACCCAATATATTTATTGGGATATACAATAATAAATATTCTCTGTTGAAGGTGCCATGTCAACTCTTCATCTCAAGTTAATTTTTTAACTTAATGTATACAATTTGATAATAGAATAGCATGTGAAAAGTTTGAGATTCTATCTTTTATAGTTTTCAAAATATACCATAATGACTACATGTTCCGTAGGAATGGACTATGAACCTCAAATTTTACTTTTACCCCTTATTAGCCTCTCATAATTTAAGGGAATGGCGAATGCTAGCAAACAAAAAAACTTTGCTTTAAGAGTAAAAAATAGGTGTCATCTCAGAAGTAAATTTATTAATTTTGATCTAAACAAAACTATTTTTCATAGTGGTCCGTTTTTCTGCGATTTTAACCTCTCCTGGGTCTAGTTTTGAAAAGCTAGCACTTTCGTTAGCTAGAACTAATTTGGAGCGTTTTCCCCAGATTTTAGCCTCTTCCAGATTCAATTTTTAAAAAGCAAAAGCCTATAACACTTTTGTTAGACAGATCTGAATTCTGAATTTAATCAAAATCGGTTCAATCCTTTTCGCGTGATTGAATGACAAACACACAAATAAATAAACAAGCAAATAAACTTACGAAGAAATTTATAATATATTTGGTTGACTTTGAGTTGACAGCACTGAATTTTTTGACAATCAATTTAAAAGCTGATAGTGGCTTTTTGCTTAGTTTAGTTTGGTATTTCATTACGGATAGACTTACACCAAAATAATGGATTTGTTGGTTAAACCTTTTGTTTTGTTTTGTTCTACGATGAAGCCCACTTTTGGTTGAATGGGTACTTAAGTAAGCAGTATAGTAGCATTTGGAGTAATGGTAATCCACAAGCTTTTGTCGAAACAGCATTAAATCCACAAAAAATCACTGTTTGGGGCGCTTTATTGTATGGCGGAGTCATTGGTCCATTTGTCTTTATGGTCAAAATGTTACATTTAATGGTTTAGGTACATGATTTTAAATTTTTTCGTACCTCAATTAGCTGGCATTAATCTTGCTGACATGTGTTTCCAACAGGACGGAGCCACATGCCACACAGCACGTGCTACAATTGATTTACTCAAAGGAACTTTTAATGAATGAGTAATTTAACGTAATTGGCCACCAAGATCATATGATTTAACCCATTGGTTATGTAAAGTCACTTGCCTACTTCGTTAAACAAGAGATAATTGAAGAGCTGGAAATCAACATTCGAAGAGTTATTGGCGAAATACGGCCGCATATGCTGCGAAAAGTTTGTGAAGTTTGGTGTTCCAGATTGCGCCTTGTACGCACCAGCCGTGGCGACCACATGGCCGAAATCATATTTAAACATTAATATTATAAAAATTTTTATCCACTAAAGCCCATTTCATTGATATTAAAAATATATTTATTTGTTTTATTACGAATTAAACTTGTGTTATTGTATAAATAACACCAAATACATATGAATAAAAGACTTTAATTTGTTTTAATTAAAATGTGATTTTCTAAATTTCCATAACAAGCTGGTATATTATACCTACACCATTGCCAATTGTTTTTTTTAAGTTTCCCTGAATCAATGATGAAGCACTTAAAGCGTGGCAGCAGTCAAAGTTTACATGAAATAGTCTTTAAAAAGTAAATACCAAACATTCATTCATTTATCGCCTCAAATAAATATTTTATTCACTTTTGCAAATTTTCTGTAATTCGTTTCATTTTCAAAACCCAAACGGTTAAAAAATATAGTCTGGATGTCACTTATTTAGAAATGATCCGAGAAAAATACCTTCTTTTTTCCACAAATCAATAGGAACCGTTTCGCCGCTCCATAAAAATAGAAGGTGTCTGGCGGGAAGGTATACTACTTTGTTTTACCGCCATTTTGCTAAACACTGGTCTTGACAGTTCATATTTGGCTGTCGTGAAGTAGAGACGTGGCAAATTTATTATGGAGAATATTCAGTAAACCAACGTGTTTAATTCGTTAAAACAGCTCGCCCATGACAACCCCGATTTTCATGAAAAAATCTTAATCTAAAATTTATGGTATTATTGTAAATAATTTTTGCTTTGGATTCGAAGTTTATAAAGTTATTTTAAGAATTTTTAAAAATAAGCAAAAAATCTTTAACTATTTTCATAATATTTTATAATACAATCAGAAATGATGTAGATTCTATTACGTATTCAATATCCACATTCAAATGACTTGCTATTGATCAACTTGTTATATATTTTTTTGATAAGTTTTAAACAAAGTTTATGTAGGAGGTATATTACACTTGCGTTAATGCTTATGACACCTTAAGAAAAAGTCTTATCAGAATCACTTTTAAAATTGAAAGTACAGTCATTCGTCATTTAATCTGAAGATTATGTTCGAAGAACAAGTTGCTATTTTAAGAAAAATTCTATGAAATAATATTATTTACCACTCTTTTAAAAGTGCACTTAAAAGAACGCTGTTATTAAACTTTACCCAAAAATTGTTCCAAAATTAGTAAAAATTTGTTAATAATCAAACTTAACTTTTACATGCTTTGGTAGACATTGAAAACCTCTTTTCAAATTAAAGTTCGGTCCTTGCAATCAATAGACCTTTTATATGATAGAATTTCCACCCTGCGTCGCTTCAGGTAGTAACCATGGCCACTGTAGCTTAGATTTAAAGAGAAAAGAATATTAATGATATATTACGAGGTACGAGAGAGGTTAAGATAGCTTCAAAAATGAAACAATTCAGTTCTTATTTGCAACTGTAGTATATCAAATATCTTGATAGATGCTTTGTATTACACCCTAAATTGATACTGCTGTGCTTAAAATTGTCTAATTAATACATATATGTGTGTACCATATACATATGTTATAAATTTCTTTGTAAGTTTATTTGTTTATCATTCAGTCACGCGTAAGTGACTGGGTCAATTTTGTTGAAATTTGAAACACAGATAGATCTTGCTAACGAAAGTGTTATAGGTTATGCTTGTTTTAAAAATATGACCTGATAAAGGTTAACATCTTGAGAAAACAGACCAAATAAGGTTAGCTTGGGAGTTTGGCATACTTTTAAGCTTTTCATTAAAATGTTTTTGATTTTGCAAATTTTGTTGAAAATTATAAAATTGTTTTTTCTCTCTCCAAAACAAAGTTTTTGTTTACTAACATTCCGATATTGATTAAATTTGGAACACATGCGGATCTAACTAACGAAAGTGTTATAAGGTATGCCTTTTTTCAAAATGAACCTGGGAGAGGTTAAAATCGAGAGAAAATCGACTAAATAAGTTCATATTTTATTTGTTCAGTTTTTTATGAGTGAATCACCCATAAACGGCTTAATCGATTGAAATCGGTTAAAATTCGGAGCACAGATATATAAATCCAGCTAACGGAAGTGTAATAGGGTGATTTTTTTCAAAATTGGATCACGGGAAAACGATAAAAATTAATGACTATTCTTCTGAAATGACACGCATGTGTTTCATAAAAGTGCACTTTCGGGGGCTTATAAGGTGTAAAAGGAAAGTTTTAGGTTCATACTGCATTTCTTCAAAAAACCTATTTATTATGGTACATCTTGTAAGTTATAAAGGTAAAGTCTTCAAGCTTTCCACGTGCTATTCCATTATCAAGTAACACAATCTAACTTCACAGAAGGAAAGGGCTTGACTCCGCTTATGAAAAATAATATTCATTATCGTACATCTCAATACATAATACATTAGCGGGAGGTGCCTATGACGATTTTTCATTATAAAATCAGACAGGTTTAAAAAAAAAATGAATATGATCGGGAAAAAAAGAGAATTTATCACCCATTTATAATACACATGTACACATATAGATAAGTAAAGCTGGTTTATAATAAAACGTTATATTCAAAAAGTTCTTTGCCATATTTTTTACTTAAGTCCATCTGTAGGGGAAGGTCCCTACTCAAACAGGAGTACTAGGAAAGTAGGTTGTGGGAAGGAGGAAAGAAGAAGCGGTGCTTATGAACTTTCGAATTTAATTTGTTTATGTGGCAAGAATAGATTACTCTAGTCGAACTTGATCGATTGTATTGTAACTGCCTAACTTGTGTTTTGTTAATTTTATTATCGCGTTAAATTCTAAAATTTGAATTTCCTATTTGTTTAAAATAATTAATTATACCTGCATAGAATCTGGTTT
This sequence comes from Wohlfahrtia magnifica, assembly GCA_023159175.1. Classification (NCBI taxonomy): domain Eukaryota; kingdom Metazoa; phylum Arthropoda; class Insecta; order Diptera; family Sarcophagidae; genus Wohlfahrtia; species Wohlfahrtia magnifica. The sequence continues at coordinate 444,150 of JAKWBJ010000001.1, read as the reverse complement.
TTGTTCTTAAAATCTATATGATATGGAGGCTGCGCATGTAATTTAAACTTAGTAAATTAATAGGTACTCATACCAACCTATAGTCAGAGTGAAAAAATGGTATACAGTCCCATGAAGGGCTTTTTTAAATAGGAGCTTTAACTTCGTGAATTTCCAACCGATTTTTAAATATGAGGTATTATTTTATTCATAACTAAACATACTAAGTTATTAAAAAAAATACAAAATAATACGGTTTCTATATAAAATAGCGTGTAAAAACGTCTCTAAACTTAAAAAGTTTGTATGAACAATGAATTGTTTAAGAACATGTTTGCTTAGTGAATAGACAGAGATTCCGTAAGTTTAATTCCTTAAATTTAATACACATTCATTTTGTACCATATAGCACCTAACTTCTACTTCATTCTTTCTTGTCGCATAGTTTTTTGTCTTGTATACTTCTTTTTGACGCGTAAAAAATAGAGTTTCTTTCGTTTTTGTTGTATAATTTATTTGTTGTAAGAATTTTGTTGTTGTTTTTTATGGATTTTGTAAAACATTAAAAACTGTTTTAAATAAACATAAAATGTTTAAACTTATCGCATTGGCTGAAATAAACACTTAATTCCAGACAATGAGGCTGTATACCATTTTTTTGACTCTGACTGTATGTATATAACGAAAGTAGAAAATGACAAAAAATACAACAGAAGTAAAAATCCAGTTCTGGGCCACTTTTAGTAGCATTCCTGGCCGTATATCAAGATTAAGATGAGAAATGTTGGCCTCCAAGGGGTCAATTTATTGCTGGTTTAGCTGCATAAACCAGAGACTTCACGACGTCAAATCGTACTACTCAGATAATATCATTTCTCAAAATCAACTTATCTCCAAATTTTAATTTTAAATAAGTTAAATATTTCACTAAGCGTCAGCCTGCTAAAACCCCATCTTGTCCTGATTAATGTCATCCATTATTTCTAACAAAAATCATGGTGCGGTAATGATTTACATTGAACGTAAGCGAGTTTATTTCTTAAGAAATAAGCTACAGTTCGGAGTCTGTAGTGTCTATATGCGGTTATTTTTATTCGCGATGAATCTCATCGCTGAACACAATTTTGTGGTCTATAAATTGAGCGAATTAATGAATGATGTTCCAAGTAAATTAAGATAAGTTGGTAGTGTTGTTCAAGCGTCAATCTATTCATGATTATGTGCCAGGGTATATTTATTAATTCTGTTGCGTGGCGGTGAAACCTGTCTTGTGTCTAACATCATACTGTAAAAGTTACAGGTATTCACCAACAAGTGCCTTAGAATCGTATGCAATATATACTGGCCTAACACCATAAGCAACATAGAACTATAGAATTTGACAAATGACAAATACTGAAGCAGATAAGCAAAGGAAGTGCCGGTTGCTTAAGTCGAATTTTCAAGGATCAATGAACTGCGGTCGACCAAGAAACATCTGGCAAATACAACTCAGCAAACCTTGCACATAAAGTAGCTAGAGAATTTTAGGATTTGCATTTCAATATACATTGCAATACAGTTACAAAACATATCCCACAATATGAATCGACATTAGTCATATTTAACGAAATGAAAGCAACAGTATCTTAACAGTATAATCAAGATACTCTGTCTTATCTTATGCTATAAACACATTTGAGGCTTCCGACCATCGACTACAAGACCACAAAAGACTCTGGCTACAAAAGTAGCCAAGTAACCAGCTACTTAATTATTTTAACAATTACAGCCACAAAATAAATGTAAACAAATGGACATCTGATTATTCTTTTTCAGTGGTGCCACATACATTTTTTTCGCATTTTTATGTATATACTTCAAGTATTGCATTTTTACAGCACCTATTTCATACATCTTATTGTATTGACAGCACTAAACTGTTTGTTGTTGCAAAGAAAAATATAAATTAGCCTAAGTTGGCTACAGGCTATAAAGGTAGTCGTGTAGTCGGTAGCCGAGTTGCCTCTAAAATAGCTATTCTCATATGCACGAATGTATTCTATTTTTGACAGCTTGTAGTAGATGGTCGGTAGCCTTGAATGTGTTTATAGCATTACGTGCCATAGTAATAATTTAATCATTTGCTGTATGGGGTTAAGTTAAAATAAAAACAGAACTTAACCTGACTAGATTAAGTGAAAGATAATAAAATAGATGTTTATTATTACAATATTTCTTTTTTGTTTGTAACAAAAAAATTTTAATTTTCTTATCGCAACATTCTATGTATATTGATAAATAAGGAAATGGATACTTCGTTCTCCAATATTTTAATCAATTTAAAAGTTTTAAAACTTTTTAACGCATTTACTGTTCAGAGCCGGCAATAAATTTGTAGGTTCCTTTCAATGAGTCTAAAGAATTGGATGTAGCTCATTGAATAAGAGAAAAAGTCCTCGTGTTCCTTCATGGAACGTTACGGTTGTTATTATTAACTTTAACCAGACTCCTCTCTACTTAGAAAATATCGCATATCGACGTGTTATAAGTCAATTTTAAATAGATTTAAATTCAAATATTAGTTTTCAATTTAAATATTAAACATTTTTCTAAATATACGAATATAATCTCGTACTTGAAATAGTATAGAACTAAAAAAAAAAAAAATATAAAAATAATATTTCATTCTACTAAGTGCTCTCTTCAAAATATAATTTATTTTGCATATAAAAAATGTGTAATAAAATCCAGTAGTGCATTATGCTGCAAATACAGATAAATTCTACTTGTTGTTGTTATACCCTGGAGCATTGTAGGAGATTAGGTTTTATTGGATTTAATGTGACGTTTGTTATGCTTAAAAAAATCAATTCAATATCTACTTTTAAATATATCGATTGATGGCTTTTAAAGCCAAATAATGCATTAAGGAACAGCTTTTTTAAGGCAATGAGAGAGATATAAGTTGTAGTTTAGGATTAGACTGTTTGTGTGTAGCAGTATATATATGCCAAGGGATTATGAATTGTTTAAACCTTGGCTTAATTATTAGCAATAATAGTCTAATTTAGTACTGGTACTGAGTACTAAGTATTTGTATTTATTTTTAGATACTCAATATTTCAAATTAAGCACTAAATACTTTTAAAGTTGTATTTTTTATAACATTGTTATAAAAGGTTTCAATTTTAACGGCTTAAATACAACTCTGTCCAAAAATACAACGCTTCATAAAAACTTAACCATGTTTAATATATTTCATGTATGTAATATAAAACTGAGTTATTAAATATTTATTTCAAATAAATTTAATGTCACGCTTAACTTGATGTTAAGTCTATATTAGTTTGGTTTTAATATTTTTATAAAACATTGGACATGTTTAAAATGCTTTTTATACCTATTTAAAGAAAAACTACTTATATACGAGTACATATAAAATTAGTTAAAAATAAAAATTAAAAAATGTTAAAAGTATCGATTATAGTATTGAGTACCCGATTGAAAAGTGGTCAATACTACGAAGTATTGAAAAGTAGTAGAATTTGCCAGCACTTTTCTAAAACAGTCCATCCATTCAAATAAAATGTCATATTTAATAAATGTGACGTACACATGTATAAGTTTCAAGCGATTTAATTTTCTCATTCACGATTTAATATTTGGTAGAAATACGTACTTTTACATTATCTTTTATTGTACAGAACTTGGTCCAAAATTTTAGTAAAAGAAATTTTTTCCTCTGAAGTTGCTTGTGGTTGAAAATTTGTTGCAAACTAAATTTTGTTAGCGGCGCTTGTGAGCTAGATGCGATTACCATTAAATCTACTATTTACCACAGAATCGGCCACGAAAAATCGTAAAGAAAATTTATGAAAAATAAACTTATCTGGCAAAAATCAAAAATTTGTTTAAAATCGATTCATGGCTGGGCGTAAGTTATTATTATTATCAGGCACTCTTGTGGGACTCATATCTAAGTGATCTATTCTGCCTCTTCTAGTCTACAGATCTGAAGTCATATTTGTAGATATGTCACCCAGTGAGACCCTATGTCCACCGAAACACCTCCACCTAAACCTATCAAGAACCCCACATTCACATAAAATGTGTTCCGCAGTCTCTAATGCCTGTGCGCGTAGTCTATAAGCAGTCACATCCGTGATCGCTATCCTTTTCAGATGCGCCCTCAGAAAGAAACTCCGTTAGAACCTTCAAGTCTGGCGTGCCATGCTTAAGAACCTTAGAGCAATGCGCCAATTGTGAACTGTTCGGTACATTAGCGTACCTAAGTCCCTTTTAAGCCTTCCAGTGCTCCAATGGGTCTGGGATAGGTTCGGTTAAATTGGCTGCTAAATGCGGCACAGATAACTGAACTCCAAAAAGTTTGACCCGTTTTGCTACCATGTGTTCATTATCCTATCGAAGTTATCACATCTACTGGTCAGCTTCCGTCAGTTACCCAGTCGGTTTAATAAATGCTTGGATTTCATCCAAACAGACTTTTGCAAGAGAGTTTTTATAGTAGAATCTTCCTCGTCCAAACAAGGACAGTCTTAATTCAAAGAGGGGCAATGGCACAGAAGATGTGTCATCATCTCATCATCATTACTAAGAGTTCAATGGTCGCTTATAAAATGTTTCTTACATGCAATTTAAACAGTTTTAGTTTTTGGCCATCCAAATGTGGATAAATTTTCCTGTTCTTTTGCCAACCGTTTGTTTTCCAGTTTTTGCTTCACCAGTGGTCTATTCTTCTCAAGCGTAGATCTGGTGTCCCTATTTGATCCATTAAGATCTAAGGCGGTATCTTTAATGTTTCAATGGGCAGCAACCTATTTAAGGGTAAATGTGGAATGTTTCGCTATCTTCTCCATGAACATCGCAATCGTATAGCCATTTTGCTATTAGTAAATATGAAAATATACCCATAATATCGGGTGGGCCATTTAAAATTTAAAAGTACAATGAAATATAATTTCATTCATATGGCTGCCACGGCTGGCCACACAGTACCGCATTCGTTCGGACCGATTTTCGAGAACCTTTTCGACTGTATGGGGGGTCATATCTTGGCAATGGCATCACAAATGTTGGCCTTCAAATGCTCAATTGTCTCTGATTTGTAGGCATAACACTTATCATCATCGGTGTTGAACGGTGACAAATCGCAGCTTCTTGGCGGGCTAAACGGCCACCAAACGTTTAATGCAATAAATCAATTGTGGTATGAGATTTGTGGCAAGTTGCACCATATTGTTGAAACCAAACATAGTTCACATCAATACCATGAAGAGCGGGCACAAAAAAATCGGTTATGGATGTCGCCATTGGCCGTAATAGTTGCGTTGCCCCCATTTTCCAAGAAATATGGACCAATGATGTCTCCGCTCCACAAACCACAACAAACAGTCACTCGTAATGGGTGCATTGGCTTCTGTAAGACCACGTTTGTAGCAATTTCCGACCAATGGTCTTTGTTTTGGAAATAAATTTTCAATAAATCCCAAAGTTGCTCAAGCGTAAATCGATTCATTTCGAACAGTGAAGATAATATACTGAATTTTGTGATAGGGTAGAATGACATCGGTATTTCCAAATTTAAAATAACCGCTGGTTCATATTTAAACCGATAGATGGCCCACCCTATACTTGTTATACTAAATGACAATCACTACGGCCGGTAAAACGTCTGGAAGTCTTCGAGACATTTTGATCTCCCGCTGCTCCGGGAAAACTTCACAGCCAGCATTTCTATGGCACTTCGATTCATCAGCTTGTACATAAATGGCTTCCACAGGAATTTTCATACTATTTTTGATCTGTGAACTATTCCATATATCGTTCGTGACAATACACTGTATATCAAATTATTGTTTCGTTTATTTCCACCTACGAGTACGTCATTGTTTCTATAACAGTGCGCGATTCGACATTACTTACTAACAACCACTTTTACATTAAACAAATGCTACCAAAGATAGTTAGTACGAGTTTGATTTAAAATAGATCAACAGGCCCAACATATAGTATACGTATTTACATAAATAAAATACTAATAAAACAACAAGTAATAGATTGCAATTCAATTCCAGTGTACGGAGCTAAAAAGTCGGTCTAGACCGAATTTTATTTCCTTATTTTGTGTTATTTTTTTAATGTAAATTTTGACTTGTTGCATAAAAACAAAGTTTCTTATGCTCGTTTTTTCTATAAATTGTTGCACCAACAACATCAAAAACATATTCAACATAATTACTTGCGTGAGTAACAAATAGATACTCGTAATAATTAATTTCTGTATTATTTTTTAATAATATAATTAGTTGAGCCCAGTATACCTTTTTTCTAAGTCATTTGATAATATACAAATTGTGATTCATAACTAAAATGTTTGCTGGGTTATATGTAACGGAGTCAAGTCGACTTTAATTTGAAAATGCTTTTTAACAAGACGTTTTGAAAACTTAAATTATGAAAAAAAAACTTTGGAAAAGTACAAGATGTTTGTCTGTTCGTTTATTTTTTATTTTTTTCGTAGTTTTCCCAACAACAATTATAATTGTTTTGTAGAGATTTTCCATTTTGTTTAAAATATTAATTCAATTTTTATGTATTCCCCACTTTTGTTATAATTCAAGGTGGTTAATTATAATTATAAAGTATTCAAAATGTTTTTAATGAATTTTTAATGGATACTTTTGAACCTTAAGAACAACTAGAGAAAAACTTCAATTATAAGTACGAAATAGATGATGGAATGCCTTATAACGGCTGCATGCAAAAGTAGCGCAATAAAAAAACATAAAAAAAATGTTTTAACGAAATTGTAACATGATATTTAGATCAATGGAATTAACTAATTTTTAATGTTTTAAAGAGAGCTCATTCAATAAGTCCGTAGGATGAACTTTGTGTATATGTATATACGTATATAAATTTGACAGCAATCTGACTATTGATTCGTGAGTTATAGCATTTTGAGTGAAACAACCTTTGTTATTTGAAAAAAAGGGAAAAACGTGAAATTTGAGTTTTGATAAAGCATTGCTTTTTGATAAACAAAAAAAAAAAAAAAAAAAATGCAGTGGAAACCAAACAATGGCTTGATAAACATTATCCGAACTCTGCTCCATCGAGACAAATGGCAGAGAAGTGGAGTGCTGAATTTAAGCTCGGTCGTACCAGCACAAGTGATGTAAAGCGCTGTGAACGCCTTATGAGGCTGTTATTCCAGAAAATAAAAAAAAAATCTACAAATTGGCTATGAACGATCCCAAATTGAAGGAGCACGAGCTAGCTGAGATTATAAAGATAACAGTTGGTAGTGTTTTTACCATTTTACGCATGCTTGCTGGAAAGAAATTTAAGTCTAGTGATGAAGTAATCGCTGAAACTTAAGCATATTTCGACGAGAAAGAGAAATCATGATATAAAAGTGGTAACGAAAGTTGGAAAATCACTATACTTGTTGTATCGCCCACCAAGGCAACTATGTTGAATAATAAAATGAGTTTTGTCATAATTTTGTTTTCTTCTTAGTGAACTTTAATAATTTTATAACCTATTTAATTTCAAAATAAGCATTTTATTTCTCAATAGAGTTTTCTGTTACTTCTCTTAGGAGCATATGACTTCTACAAAGCATCATCATCCTACACTGTTCACCGCGGTTGTTTTTGCTTTTTCCCATGTTAGATTGTTTTGACCTAGTTTTTGGACAGTTCTGCGTCTTCAGATGTTTCTTGGTCGACCACGATTTCTTGAGCCTTGAGGATTCCCCTCAAGTGACATTCTGGCGATAATATCGTGACTTTTTCGAATGTTGTGACCGATTCCCTGCGCTTTTCTTTTCCTTATCCGCTTTAGTATGGATTCCTTATTACTCATGTTCCACAGTTCTGTGTTACTTATGGCGTTAGGCCAGAATATTCTGCATAAAAACTTGAGGCACCAGGAATTCGTCAAACTTGGAGTTTTTTCGTTAACGATTTTCAAATTCAAAAACCGTCACATATATAAGGGCAATACCGATAACTACTGTATGACATTTAAATTGAAAGACTATGTAATATAGGTTAGCGCTACAGTTGATTTTGGCACATTTCAGAAAAATGTTTGGTAGGAATTTTTTTTCTTATAGCAACCCTGGTTATAATATTCACGAACATAACAAATAAAGATCCGAAAAACTTCGTGATCTGAGCAATATGAACGAGCATCGCTGTTTTAAACCTATGTTATGTATGTTATTGCGTCATTGCATTAATGGCATTTTGTCAATAAACAGGTGCCAAATAATCATATTTCTGTTGTTGATGTGTCATTAAATTGCAGATTTTTTCATTAAATTGATGCGGATTAGTCATTTCTTTAATCTCAATGCGTCATTGCATTGATGATAGTCCTTTCTCCGATGTTAATGAGTAATCTCACCGATGACATTTTTTATTATATTGACATCGACTAGTCACTTCTACGACGCCGATGTGCCATCGATGACAGAATTTCAATTTTTGACCCTAATGATAATTTGTCCAAGTGATGTTAAAATTGAAATCACATGGGGTCAAAAACGAAGACACTTATCACTTAGCAGGGTACTATCAAGATAATAAAACTGGTTGTAAATAAGTCCTTGCATTATCTTGATGACTTGGATAACAAGTTTCTACGAAAAAAATAAACTGTTTCTACTGTTCTTTGGCCTCTGGTGTGATATGAGAGATCCTATTCTTCGTTCATATTTACAAAATAACAAACTCTTCGGATTTCAGCAGAACAATCGCATATAGCGTTTTTTATCCCAATATTTCTACTACTTCTATGAAGTAGTCGCACGATTCAGATGCTGGCAATACAAATAAATACAATTAACAGTTTTCGGCTCTCGTGGCTTATTTCATTGGAATTTCTTACTACAAAGTTCTACGATCAATAAGAAACGTTATCTTTAAATTAAACATCGTCCAAAATTGTGCATAAAAATTATTCATAGTTCATGCATAAAAGTTTAAATTTTTAGTAAAAGACGAAAAACGCCATAATGAATATAAAGCGACCACATACTTACGCCTATTAATGGCTCTTAATACCTGTAATTTTAACAAAACCGTGCTGCGATTAAGTCATGTCACAACTAGTGTTTATAAATTTTCTGCTACAATCATGTAACTTGATCCATGTAAACTTTTAATCTGGAATTTCACGTCAAGATTCTAGCGTAGACTATCAAGCCAGCCTACTTAAAGGAACACGTGTACAGCCATCGAGACGATATTGCTGAAAAATGCCTTACGTAATGAATGATGTATTCAAAAACTAGACTGAGTGCTTGCAACACTGGTAATTAAGCTGATACAGTCATTATGTATCGACTTAAAATATTTTAATCAAAATTCCCTCGTTATTTCCATTGAAATGATCATTTTCCTCATATAAGAATTGTTCAATATTTATATTTAGTTTTTAATTTATAAAAAAAATTTTATCTATATTTTATGGAAAAAAATAAAAAATAAAAATAAAAATAAAAACTTTTTACCTGTTCACCAGTTGAATCAATTTTTTAAAAAGAAATATTTTAAAGTGCGATGAAAAACAAGAAAGGAAATCATTATTATAGATTATATTTTCTATCTAGTATATCTCATTTTTTCGCCTATTCTTTACCTCAAGGTGTAACTTCTTCATAAATATAATGGGCGACTTGTGGCAAAACTATCATTAACCTCATCATCATAATCATTAAACAGCAGCCGCTGCCACAAAATGCTACCACCACAACAATATAAATGCAGCAATTGCAATACAGGCAATGTGATGTAATAATGAAGGCAACAATTTTTAAATCATCAAATTGAGAATCTATTTTAAATAATCGCAACAACATCTACAATAACAACAGCAGCAACGGCAACGGCAACGGCAACGGCATAAATGATTTAAAGCTGCAATAAAGTGCCATTAGAAAGTTAAAATAAGAAGCCCAAAAGGCTTTTAAGGCTAAAAAGACCAAAATTATTTGCAAAAAAAAGATCTAAAATGAGGGGACAAGTCAAGTTCCTACAACGACATTCATCAAGTTTTTCTTTTGCTTTTGCCTATTCCCCCTTAGTTGCTATTGTTGTAATTTTTTGTACAGCCTCAAAAATGAAATAATGATGGTGATAAGTAGCAATTTTTGTGGCAATAACGACAACGACAACAACAACAACAGAAATGAAGCAGCAACAGATTGCATATTATCAAACCTCATCTCTATCAAAACTATTCAACTACCGAGTTAAACGGTTAAGCTTCATAGTCGTTGGTTTTAGGTTTAGATGTTTCGTACAACCACCACCATATACCACAGTCCCACAGATGGATGGATGGAGTGGACGTCGTCTGATTGCTTTAATTTTGATTTGGTTTTATTTTTGTTACACCCAAAAAACAAGTTGTTTTGAAACAACGTTTTCACTACTTTTTACGTTCATTTTTGTCGTTGTTGTTGTTGTTGTTGTTATTGTAGTGTGATTGAATAAATTGGTAGATGGTTTGATAGGTGGATGGCTAGATGGATGGATGGATGGTTCGTTTATTGGGTTGGTTGACTGACTAGGTAGATGCATGATTGAATGGTCGGTCGGCTGTTGGTTGATAGTTTCGTTAGTTGACTTTGCAAAGACCACAAAAATTTGTTGCGTTTTTTGTTGCTGAAAATTAACTGCTTAAAGGAAATTGATAGGAAACCAAAAAATAACAAAAAAATCTTATATCTGGTGCACACACAATTGAGATATTCGTACACCTCAAGTTGAGAGTGATTGAAGGAAAAGAAAAAGGACATTAAAAAAAGAGCTGTTATTTTAGTTAAGGAATTTAGGTGAAGTTAAAAAATAAAAGTAAATTATTTAATTCACTATACTGCTACTAATTTGCATTTTTTAAAATTAATTTTAAAAACAAAATATTGATGCACAAATTTTTCTCCGAAAAGCACAGATAATATATTGTTTCGAAAATGAAAGTGCTGAAGACAAAATTCATCACATCAGGGACTTATTAAGAGATTTCAGCTATAAAATTTATTGGCTTGTGTCAAGGCTTAATAACTGCCATAATTGATTAAAAGGCGCTACCCTCCTCATGTCTAACGGTGTTGCCAGTTCGATTCCGTTTTGTGTTTATAATTTTTTGTGTTTATAAGATTCGTATCTGTACTAGAACATTCGAAACTAATAATGAAATACTATAAAAAGATGGCGCATTGCGGTTGGTGAGTTGGTTATCATTTGGCTGTCAATAAATAAAGTTGTGTTAAAGCGAAAATAAAAAGTGTTGTATAAGCTAATATAAATTTATTAAGACATGGTATATAAAAGTTATAGTGGAATAAATTAATTTGTAACAACAACAAACGTTGAGTTTATTTTATTTTAACGCAATTTAAACGAACTCAAACGTTTTAAAAATGTTAAAACGTAATAATATGAAGTAAGGAAAGAATTTATTGTATTAGAATACAAACATAAATAGATGTCGAAATAATTTTGACTACTTCAATGAAATTTTTTATGATAAAGCACTCACTTAAAAGATGCAGATTGATTGATAGTAGTATCGAAGTTAGAAGAAGCGATTTGTAATGACTTTTTTCATACTATTATTAGACAAAAATTAGTGTGTAGTGTTTTACGTCTGAATTACAGCTTTACAGGCCGTCGGTCTGGCAAGACGGTCACCTGTTAAATATCTGCCATATGAAGTATCATTTATTTAGTGAAAGGATTGCCATTGATTGGTTGAACCGTTTAATAACCAAAAAACGCTCCAAAATAGTTAAAACTTATTACAAAAATGGGGGGGGGGGGGTGAATTGAATTGGACGAACTTTTAAACAAAATATTCATCAGCTTTGAAGATCATTTCTTATTTGGTGGTTAGTGGCAGTGATTGCGGTAAAACTATTGTATTCGGAAAAAGTAACTGCTAGCTATGCATTATGATCTGGAGGCGTCATTGGTGCGTATTTTCTCGAAAATGACATTTAAAAAAGATTTTAAGCAAATATTCAACAGTGGTGCCTGGCTTGAATATGAATTAATTTACAAAATAAAAATCGGTTTAATAGCAGTCAGAATATTGGGTCGGATAGTATGTTCGTAATTTCGGGAGAGGAGCAATCGTTCGCTGTAAATTGGTCAAAAAAATAAAAGCTATAATAGCAATCATCTTAATACAATGGGATTTGTTTCCTGGGTGCTTTAGGAGCTTAATAAAAACAAGAAAGAAAATCGATGTTAATGGATAGAGGGAGCAGTATTTAAGTGCGTTCGATTTAAATTTACTTATGTCGTAAGTGGCAGGGAAGACTTTCGGCGGAAGATTATTCTACAAACGCACAGTGCGTCTAGAAAGGGATGCGCTCTGCGAGAAATACGAGTACTACCTAAGGATTAATAGGAATAAATTCATTATTCATTCATTTTGACAGAATACATTCAGTTTTAGTACCGATAGAACAATGACACACACGACACATTGTGACGATGCTCTAATGAATTGATAGAGTTGGCAATACGACGGTATAATGAGTATCATCTCCCTCTCTTGTTAATATTAAGGAGATCAGATGGGGTGAAGTAAGTCTTACACCGTCTTAAAAAACCGAGGCACTTGAATGCTTCTTTCGACACTTGAAATATGTGATCATTCCAACGAACATCGTAGTTAATTCTCATGCCCAGAACATCAACATCCCCAATATCTTAATTAACCAGAGACACAGATGACAACACACTACCGCGTAGGGTAGTGGGTAGGGTCTTGCGTTCATTAAAATTGAGAGATTTTCAAAGGGTCACTCGTCAGTGTGTCGGTCATATTCATCCTTTTCGCTCCAATCTCCAAGTGGCTCGGCCCTACGGTCGAAAGAATATGAATGACAAATGTTGCTATCATCTGCAAAAGAGAAGCTGGGATTACAAGTGAGAAAAAGAAAGTTGTTAAGAAATGTTAGAAAAGGAGTAGGAGAAAGAACAGAGTCTTGCGGTACCTCTGAGTTTATCCTGAACTCGTCGAATGAGACCTCATATATAACCACTCTTATAGAGCGATCTCTGGGAAAGCTGGTTATGAATCGAGAGAAGTGACTATCGATATCAGCAACATTTAGTTTCGAAATGAGAGCCTCATGCCAAACTCTATCAAAAGCCTTGGAGATATCCAGAGCTATAACCTATCTCACCTAAACCATGAATTGACCTGTTATACTTCTCCTAGAGCAACGTCAGCAGGTTACAAGTAGAACGGCCCTTTTGGGAACCGTACTGATAAATGTTTAGCAAGTCGTTGGACTCCAAATATCTCACAAGGTGGTAATTAATCATACTCTCCATTACTTTAGAGAGTTCGGAACAAACTGTTTTTGGGCGGTAGTTTTAAGGGTTACTAGCCTCACCCTTTTTAGGGATTGACGTTACGTTAGCAACCTTCCAGCAAGATCGAAAAATACAGGCGCGATATGACGTACTGAACAGGTGAGCTAATGGACGCGCAAGCGTAGAATAACACTACTTGAGGGCCAGTGCTGGAAGGCCATCCGGCCAAGATGATCTGTTAACGTTGAGATTTGCAAGTATATCAGCTCGGTCTTAACTTAATTTGACGTTCCTACTGGTTAGTGCTGTATAATCCATATCGAAAAAAAGACACATCTTTCTAAGATCCCCTTTTTAGTGTTAACAAAATATCAATAGTACCAAGACCAGCAGCACTAGTATCCACAAATATTATCATCAACAAAAATACAATCAACAGCAATAGCACCACCTGTCCAAGTTTTGCTGATCTATTAAAACGAGTTCTATTCCATTCTAAACGCGCATCAGAATCTGTGTGTGTTTGTGTTTCACTTTTTGCTCAATCCATTCACCAAAACAGGGAAATTGCTTAAAAATAATGTTAAACTAGGGAATAAGAAGAAGAAAAATAAGAAGAAGAAGAAAAACGAAATATTATAAAAAATAAAGTTTTTTGCTGTTGTTGCGACTGATGTAAAGTTTCAAATCGGTAGAAATAATAAAAATTGCCTTTCGGCCGGATGTTGCAAAATTGCTGGGGTCCACTCAGAAAGTAATTGGCAAAAAAAATAAAAAGAAACACAAATAAAAAACAGAAAACAATATGGAGAGATGGTTTATCATCATCGTCTTCTTGTTTCTTATTTTCTTAATATTAAAAATGATTTACACTCAGGATTTTTTAAACACATATTCAAACAGTTTTTATAAAATCTAATATATACGTTGGGAAAATTACATTTTTGTTTGAAATCTTATTCAAATGAAGTGGAGTGTGTGTTTCACATCTTTCTAATATAATATCATATCAAGTTCCATAAATTTGTTATTTCTTCTTATACGCACCAAAACCCTTTAGTTAAAGGTATATAATGGCATATATATACGTATTTATGTACATATGTATGATGTGTAACATATACTTGCATGTATTTATTTGCAGTACATTTGGAGATATTTGTTATAAAAAAGAAGCTAAAACTAATCAAAACTAGTTTACTTGTATGTCAAATTGTATCATTTTTTCTTCTTTTTTTGGTCTGAAAATGTATAAAAAGAAAAAAGAACAATAATAAAAATGCATAGAAAAGAAATAATAATAAAAATGAATAGATATGAATACACATTAGAAGAAACTATCTTGTTATTCCCTTTTCATAATTAGATTAAATATTAAAAATATTATTTTATTTTATATAACCATAGACATTAAGAATAATAAATATTGCAAAAAATAATATTTAAATTATGAAGTGAAAAATTAAAATATCTTCTTGGGGTAAATATTGACAAAATAAACTAAATTTTTTATGCCGCTGCACAGTGTTCGATTTTGAAACTTAGGAGGCCAAAATTAATTACTCAAAAACTAAGAACGGAAAAAAACGATTTTTGGTTTAAAGATTACTTACACTCTAAAGAAGATGTGTGCAAAATGTTAGTGAAATCCATCTACACGCACGCCCACTTATCACTAACTAATTATGTAAAATAGGAAAAAATACTACAAATTTTAAAATATCAGTTGCATTCATCATTAAAAAAAAGTTATCATAATTAAAAATATTTATTTATTATGTAAAATAACGAAAAAATACTAACAAATTTTATAGCCTGGCCCACGATGTCGAAAGGCAGTTACCCACTTTCTTTTGTAGCAGCGGCCCACTATCTTACGATTTGTCGTTCGCTTGGCTTTACGTTTCTAACGTAATCCAAATAAATAACTAGATTGCCATATAGTAATTCTACAAATAAATTGCCAACATACAAAAAAAGGCGCTTAAATGCAATAATTTTTCAATGAAAAATATAAATTTGGTACTATTGGAACTTTACGGTAAAAAATGTAAACAAACTAAAATATAGTATCAAAAATCCGTCCAACAAACAAACGGTTAAATATCTTGGAGTTAACCTGGATAAATTCTTATATTTTCATGATTATGTTGTCTCTCAAATAGACAAGGCTAGAAGAGCATTTTTTATGTAGAGCAAATTGCTTTTTCCAATTACTTCACCCCAAGGATGAAAATTATTTTGGATCAGTTCCTAATACGGCCTATACTGACATATGTTTGCCAGATATGGTATAATATTTCCCCGTCTTATACGGAGAAATTTCGTATGTTTGAAAGGAATTGCCTCCGAACTTGTACATCCCTGTATAGATCACTTAACAGCAATTATAAGTATTATATTTCGAACAGTATTATATATAACAAAGCAGAAATATGTAGGATTACTTATTTCATTATTAAACTTATTAGAAATTACATAAATAGAAGTATAACTTGCACAGAGAATAATTTTATATTAGCCCCAATTTATACATACGGAACTCCTTACCAAGTGGATATGTTCCTTCGGAGGCTTTTTTGTACCTTGATAGCCAAGGTTTTATACAGAACGAAAACGGTATTCCCATATTCTACCATATATATATAGAAGGGCCAATAAGAAGGCGATACTTTGCAAAAAGCTGACAGCAGAAAATTGCAGATTTGATACAAGCATTTATTGGAGAGATGGAAACACATTGTGTAGAAATAAGAACAAATATTGGTGCCTTGCCAAATAACTTTTCTTTTACATTTCTTTTACCCTTCTTATTGTAGTTTTGTTCACATTCTTGCACTATAAAAGTGACGTTTTTTCCATAACACTTTTCGTTACAAATAAAATAAACTTACATAGTAAAGAATGTGTTATAAGTATTAAAGGATAAATTATTTGAAAAATATTGTTACGAAAATGCAAACCCTGAAGAGAAAAATCCACTACATCAGGGATTTATTGTGGGACTTTATTAGTTTGTGTCGGGGCTTACCATCGTTGTCATAATTACCTTTACTAATTTAGCAGAGTACTGCCATCTACATGCTTAACTGAGTTGCAAGCTCGATCTTTTTGGGATATTTTGGTTTTACATTTGAATTTACCATAGATAAATCGAAATTTGAAGCAACTACAAGAACATTCAAAATTGATAATGAAATATTATAAACGGTGGCAAATTGCGGTTGGTGAGTTCAATTATCATTTGACTGTCAATAAGTAAAGTCTGTTTTGGCGCAAATAAAAAGTGTTGTAAAAGTGAATTTGCTGTATTAAGACATAGTGTAGAGTAACAGTGGAATTAATAAAAAAAGAGACAAACTGTAAATCAACGACAAGTAGTGTTTTATTTTATCTTCGCGCAATGTAAACGAACTCAAAGGTTTTAAAAAGGTTAAAACGTAACAGCATTTTATACCTTGAAAATATAGTAAATGTACTTGAGATCCCATCTAGGGGACAGTGTACACATATAAATAAGATATTAACTACTTGTTTATATTTTTTTAAGTAAAGGAAAATTACCAAAAAAATACAGTATCCACAAATCCGTGTTCATACAACCTTAAAAATTTATTGTCTTGAACTTGGTTATTACTTTAAAAAGTTGTGATTAAAATGCCCACTTTAATTTGTTTTAATTAATAACGTCTATTGTTTTTTTAAATCGCGTATAAAATACTACCTTTTATTATTTACTTAATTAATAAAATTAATATGAATATTGATGAATTAATAAATAAATGAACAAAAAAAAATTAAATTTATGGAAATAATTTTTACTTATTTTATACCTAGTAGCGAAGCCAGATACACGAATAAGCATTCTAAAGCGCTCCAGTGTGCATTTCATAATGCAAATGACAATAAGAAACAAGTGACGGATTTTGACATTTGTGTTCATATAAACATAAGAAAAACGAAATAATGAGCCGCAATTTTGTCTTGAAATGCTTACGTTATCGTTCGCATTCATTTTCTTTCGACTAGAAAATATTAGTGTGCCGCAAATCAGCTGTTTGTCCTTCGAAACGATAACGTACGACATCGTGCGCCAGGCTGTTAATTATTTTATTTCTTCAATTTTATTTCATTTTAAAACAAGT
Source organism: Wohlfahrtia magnifica (assembly GCA_023159175.1). Taxonomy (NCBI): domain Eukaryota; kingdom Metazoa; phylum Arthropoda; class Insecta; order Diptera; family Sarcophagidae; genus Wohlfahrtia; species Wohlfahrtia magnifica. The sequence goes on along the minus strand of JAKWBJ010000001.1, from coordinate 426,677 downwards.
CTAATGCAAACAATAAACTCAACTTGGAAAAGAATAAAATAAAATACATAGTAAAGCGAAAGAAAAAAAAAATCATCATCCGAATCGCAATTATTATCACTGTCAGACTCACGGTTATTATAGTCAGTACTTTTCATTAGTTTAAAAATAGCTGGCGTTAAACTGGAAATAAAGGGATCGGAAGATATTATGTAATATAGAGCTGCAAAACAATCGACAGTACTACCGATAGTATCGATAGTTTTGTTTTTGGCTGACCATCGATAGTTTTTTGTCACTATCGATACTATCGTCAAATTCTAAGAGTAAATACCGAGGTCACTAAATGAAGTCATAGTCACATTTGCAAAAATTTGTTCGACGCAGGTTGTTAGCCATCTGTGAACTTTTATAGTTACATATGGATACAGTTTAACATTTTCTTACATTTCTATATATTAAACTCAAATAAAGTATGAATTGTAAGTAAAATATGTTTGTACATACGATTTTGCATTTGACCCAAACAAACGTTTCGTCAGACCATATCATGTTGTTCTAATTATTATGGTGCAGTTGTTGTTTCCGTTTGCTGAGAAATGAGTTTTTTTTTATTGTGCGACTTGAAACAGGAGAATAAGTTCATTTTTGAGGCTTTTTGATGACTTGAAGATATTAATCTTTGAAGTACGAATTAGAAGTTGACAGTTGTTCTACGCTTTCTTCCCATAGTCTCTGCAGTTTTCTTTCACTGGATCATATTAATTACTTTAGTTTTGGAGTACTTCACGGTCTGAGCAATTTTCGCTAAAGATAAGGACTAATCTTCTTTTTTGCAAAAAAAAAAATTATCGATACTATCGATACTATCGTATTCTTGTAAGTACTACTAGTGGCTACAATATTAGAATTTAAGTGAAAGGGGCGGAATAATAATCGATAGTTTTTTTTTGCAAACTATCGATACTATCGAGTGGGCCGACTATCGATAATTTTGCAGCTCTAATGTAATAGCTTTCGTGTTAAATCTGTATTATTATCTATCCGTGAAACTTTGCTTGTGAGCTGTAATCTGTAACGTCTGTTGTCTTTATTTCTCGATTTTTTAGCCTCTTCAGACAATTGCCCAACTAGAAGGATGCGAAGTTTTATTGTTGCCAAAAATTTACCAAAAACTAAAACTAACTTCAAATTTTATACTATAAAGGCACTGTCACAGTTTTTTCATCAATTTTTAAAGTATAAATTTTTCTTATTACATAAGTTTATTTTAATAAGAAATAAATAAACTAACAGGTAATTTTTAAAGATGGACCTGCCATAACTTATTGTATCCGCTACCGTTCGGACTCTAGTGTGTACGTTTCTCTTTCGCATGGAGACGATAAACTACAGGCGAAAAGCCAAGTGCAATAATAGTTTTGGATCAAGCCGGATGGAAAACAGGCCCATTAGCTTCTTAGCTGTATACTGGCAGAGATAGGACAATCCATCTTCGACTTTTCCGCTGATTGCAGATAAGTATTGTTGTGGCTAAGTTTATAGAACTTTATATTTTTAAATTTTATGACAAATGGCGAGGAAACTGTGAGTCAGCTTTAATAAACCGTGTTGGGTATTGAAAGATATAAGTTAGAAATCTATGTTTTCACACTGATTTCCTTCTTTTAATGCGATTTTTGGCTATGCAGTTGAATGAGAGTTGTATAAATAATAATCAAACTCAGGAGGTTTCAGCCTTTGAGGAATATTATAAAATCATTAAAGTATCGAAGTTGTGTTTAGATGAATTTAAAAAACGGTTTATTAATGATATGTTTTAATAAACAAATTGATGTTATTAATGATGCTTTTTAAAATGTATGAAATCATACTAAATGAAACAAATCTGCTTAAAACAACGTTATTTTAGTTCCTCTGTATTACAGTACATGTGTCTTTTGTTTCTTACTAAAGAGACAAGACTTGTAACATATTCAAAATAAAATATTAACTTTTGGCGTAAATTGTACCCGTAATTACAATGTTTTACAAATTTATGTTCGTTTAACATGTGCATATCCTCTCTGTGTTGTTTGTTAGTTGTGGGTTCTTCATCTTTTTCGTTTTTTTTCACTGACTGCTATTGCTTCTTAATGTTGCAAGTTTCAACAAAAGATTTTATATAATTTTTATTTTCATTGTCTTGTGCATGATTTTTATCTGCAGCTTGCTATCGCGAAGCAATGAAGACAAGAGTTGGAGAAATAAAAACAGATTGAAAAACAAACTCCAGGTTCATGATTGTTAAACATATTTTTGTTGTTTCTGTAATGTTTTAACAATATATTAAATACTTTTACAATTTTATTGTAATTTTAATTTTTTTTAAATATTAAGTTATACTATATACGCAACTCCCTCATACATTCTAATGTTGGGTGGCACTATTAGCATTAGACAGTTTATTAGCGCCACATAAATATCTGAACTCATACTCTTTCTCTGTTGAAGGAATTAAAATTAAAATTTAAATAAGATGCCCTACGCAGAAAATGTTATCAAATTCAATAATTTCACACTGATGTGGAAACAAAAAAAAAAGTACATATATATACTCGTATTGGCTGGTAGAGTATTTGAACTGTTTTCAAAAGCGCATTTAATTGTACAGATCGACTATTAAGTTTAAGTCGCATTGACCATGAGCACTTGGTCATTATTTAGTTTTTCTAAATAATTTTTACGGCAAAGGTAGCAGACTTAAAGATATTGTGTTCAGTTATAGTTACAAATCTCCCATATAAATAAGCATAAATTCTGAATTGTGCTGTCAACATCCTCCTTCAACAATGTGACACCGGAGGCGATTAGGTCGGCTCTGGTGAATGTTCACTGGTCTGTGGTAAGATTTATAGGGAGACTCCTGACTAACAGGGTCATTGTCTCCAGGGTGGCTCTCTGGCTTTCTCCTCAAAAATGAGGAGATTGACTGCTCAGTTGGGATGCCACTCTCCTCTTGCAGACTTATGGTCATGCGGTACATGTTGGGTAGGGTACAGCTACGGTGGAATGATGAACCCACGTGCTCTGTATCGAGGCAAATCTGGCCCCTATATGATCGGGCTCGCTCGGAGTCTGTTATAGGGGTGTCTCGATTTAGGCTGCGAACTCTTTTGGCTGTGATTACTTGTCACTGGGTGACTGGTGCGCACGCTAGAAGATTGGGTCTGCCGTTCAATGACTATTATAGGGGTTGTCAGGATGAGGAGGAAGAGGAGATTGTCGAGAATTTCCTATGCCAGTGCCCGAGTCTTTCGGATATTATGACTGCCTTCCTTAGTAGTCCGTTTCTGGATGGCTTGTCGGATCTGGCCGGTGTTAATATCGGCAGGATCTCTTCCTTTGTACAAGCGTATGGTTGGTTCGGATCGCACCGGGACGTGAACATATAGGTTGCTCATTTTTTGGATTACTGATGGGTATCACAGTGGGATCAATATTGGACCCAGGTGGGCTGGACGTATCTGTGTACCCGTCGTAACTAACTAACTAACTATCCTCCTACAACAAAATCTTAGTTCAATTAAGAGCTTTCCAGAGCCCAATAGTAACAATTGCTCAAATATGATGACTTATTACTCTTTAAAAGTATATTTGGGGTCTAAGTTTTAAAACAACAAGTGCCTGGTAATTGGATGTAGTTCTTCGAAGAATACAATAAGAAGTGGTTTGGACCTTAAACGTAGATAAAGGGTATTGGCTAGGTTCGGAATTGTATTGCAACCCAAACTTCTTATGATACAGCAGAGGTTAAGATAGTCCTTAACATTTGATCAAAAAGGGAGTATTTTAGGTTGACAGTGTAGATCTAAATTACATTCGGAGTAGTAGAGACTAAAAGTGATTTGGAACGTAAAGTCCACGACTCAGGACCTTCTTTACGTCAAAAAGAACAACGATGCCATTAATAAATGATACCCTAAATAATGTAGAAACTCCATTACATAAATGCAGTTTAGCATCATTTTAATACCCATTCCACTTGTCCTGCATTCATCGATAACTAATACGAGTCATTTAAATGGAATGTATAACGTTGCTTTATCAAATAAGACCAGCATTTTTTTCATTTCTTACAGAATTTTGCATCAATCTTTTAAGATTTAATAAATTCTTGGTAAGTCAAAAGCAATTAAGCTTGATATTTAGTTTCAATCAGGGACTGAAACCGACGGGAACCTGAACGGGTTGAACCCATGTGAGAAATGGTTTATAAAAAATGTATGTACACATAAATAAGATACCGATTATACTATTTCACACAATTTATGTACATAAGTTAAAACATGCGTGGGGGTTTTAGCTTAGACACTTTATGAGAAATTTACTAAAAAAAATCCTCGACTTCAAACCTTTAAAATATGTATGTATTAAAATAGAAAAAAGTAAAAATAACATCAATTTAGAAAAAAAAAAAAATTAAAAATTAAAGGTTTTACATCTTTTTTATATAAATTCGAATTTGTTTCTCTTATGACACTCCAAAAATAGGCTCCTAGCATGTGCAAACCCAAAAACCTTGATAGTTAGGCTCCAAGATTTTTATATCTTAATCAAAGCGTTCATCGTGATTGCCAATCATATTTGCAAGGTTTTTAGAACCAAAATCCAAATGTGAATGTAAGAAATGAATTTTGAGGGACATATTAACACCCATCCGTTCGAAATTCTTTAGTAAATCAGCAGTAATAACTTGGTAATTTTTACTTTTCTATTTCCTAAAAATTCGGAAAAAACAAATTTAAAAGAGTTTTGAGCAGCCCGTTCATAGCCGACTAAGATACTAATCGTTAAAAATTTTATTAATTTGAGGTCCTACAAATATTCCTTCTCTTAGTTTAGATTCAGAAATATTCGGGAATACATTATCACTGTCCTGGTGGTAAGTACGTTCTTTCTAGAAAAACTTCAGAGATCTATTTTTAGCGAAATACAAAGAGCTAAGGATCAGCCTACAATCAGCCTATTGGTGCGATACCGGAATACCAAAATAAAGATAATAAGCACTTTGAATATTTTTTTGTAATAGGAAATGCTTGCTTGAGATAAACAACTTTACGCCACACATAGCAAAACCAATTTGGGTTAATTTTACATGCTCTATACGACGTAGAGTTAAAAGGGAAATACCATTTTTCTTTTTAAGCAGTTATAAGTAGAAAGAGATAGTCTTATCGGAGAATCAATATCTTGTACTTCAGAAGGCGTTAAAACGAAGAAAAGATTTCAATTGATAGCTCATTTACAAATATGAGAACTATTCAAGATTGGGAACAGAAATCAACATTTAACCCTTTAACCGTCCAATTTTATTTTGAGCTAAAAAAATTATACTTGACTGGTAGTTGGGGGGAAAAACAATACTTTAAAGTAGAAAGTTAAAAAACATTAAAAACTTACCTCCCAGCTAAGAAGACATATTGCCCGCCAAAAGGCGTATTTGCCCGTTAAGTCAAAGAAATATTTTTACCAAAAACTGATTTTTTATGTCTATTTATACATTTTGCTTATTTTGTGTGGTAACTTTGGAAACATTTTTTATTATTTGATAAGTAGAAACTTAGTTTACACTTCGTGCAAAACATTTGTGACTCTGATTTACACCCCTGTGCATTTTGCACATTTTTTTACAACTCCGGGCCAAAATATCAGATATATATCCAACTTTATCAAAGCGGATGTCATTTGGCGAATTATAAGATCTATCCTGTAAGTTTTGATTTTGAGATCTTCCCACAGGTTATTTGACGGAAGTATTTGCATAACAGCAAAGTACATCTGCCACTACGTATGTCTGGTAATTTTAAATGAAAGATACCGTTGCAATCAATTCCATGAATGCTTTAAATAAGGAGATAGGAATTCAATAATGACATATCAATTGTTTGATAAAATTAAGGCAAAGTCCATTTTTATTCTAATATGGTATCGTTTAGTCAGCTGCTCATTATATCATTGGAAACCATATGACAATTGTATTTTTGATTATATTGAGGTCTACTTCAACACAGAATTTATTTTTCCATGTTTGTAACGATTGTTCGTCACTAATTTCGGTTTTAAATGGTTTAATACCAGCATAAGTTGATAATTTATCTCCTGCCACTGCATGCAAGAAAGTTCAAAGCCAAAAATACAGCCAACAAAGCCTTGAAATTTATTTTGTCGCCACAAAGAACAAATTTTAAAGAAGAAAGCTTAAAAAGTATATTTAATATAAAACTTAACGGAAATTTGTACTTTTGTAAATTTTGAAGCTAAACCGAACCAGAACCAAAGCTTTTTATTTTGGTTAACCCGAAACCGAACCTGAACACATTTTTCCTGATCTTCAGCCTCTGGTTTCAATACATTCAATTCCTTGCCATGATAACAGTTATCAGCAGGTTATGTATAAAATAAATCATTTTTTAGGGCATTTCATTGTCGATCTTAATCAAACACTGGTACGTATAACTTTCTTGCCTATTTTTTTCATTTGCATTTAATTTTGTAATTCCATGCTACGAGCAACGTTTGCTACAGCAGTACAGTACATGGAAATTATTTACTACTAGCTTTACCCATCCGCCATTGCCCGGATGCTCTATATATGTACATATGCATAGATATTTTATAGATGGTAACTAAATATCCATTTTCCCCGTCATATCCCTTTTTTGCCACCTGCATGTCTTTTTAAAGAAAATTCTTAGACAATTTTGACATCTCCCGTTTATATATTTATTGAGATATAAGATAATAAATATTATTTTTTAAGGGAAGTGTCTCGCCCACACTTCCTGTGGAGATTATTTTTATGTTAACGTATAACTTAATAACAGAATAGAATAGTTTGAAGAATCATCTGTTATAGTTCCCAAGATATACGGTAATAACCAGGGAAACCAATTGCATGTTTGTTCACATGCTACCAATCAAGTCGGAAGTAAGATATTTATCCGTTTCATGAATTTTTATGAATTTTGGCATCAATTTGTTAGTACATATTGTTACGTTTTTACCTTTTTAAAAACGTGTATTTATGAGTTCGCAAATTGTCGTTAAAGTAGAATAAATTTTGTGTTTGGTTTTAATTAAAAATCCTTTATTCAACACAGTTTTGTGCACCACTATTTGTAACATTTTTACAGGCAATAATAATTTTCTATTTTTAGTTACTCCATCTGTTTACTTCACAATTGCACAACTTTTTGTCAATTCGTTAAAGATATTGGACGTAAATTTAAATAAAACTTGTTTGCTAAGTTACGTGCATTACTCATGAACTACATCGTTTGTCCGAACGTATAGAGATGAAAATGTAAATAAAGTCATTGCAAATGTAAGTAAAGTGTCCTTGAAATCTCTAAATAGAGTTGAAATTTTAAAAGCAATGTATCCAGAACTTCCATTGCCGTCCGAACCAGAAATAACTCATTGGGGAACTTTGCTTGCGGCCATCAATTTTCACGCTTACAATTATGAAAAGATCTTAGAAGTTCTAACCAAAAATCATAAATAAAAAAGTGAATTGATTTTTAAAAACTTCGATTTTATTGAAAAGTTGCTTACAAATCCATATTAACTGAGACAGTTCAGAATATTGGTCGAATGAAAGACTGTAATAAAAAACATAATATTAAAGCTGATATGAAACAGATTATAGCAAAAAATAATGGCTTGATGTAGTAAAATGTCAACCTCTAACAAAAGATCTTAGTGCATCTTCTTAAAATCATATTCTAACATATTTTTACAAAAATCAGGTTGTGTACCCCTGTCATTTATTACATTGCTAAATAAATAAACCAAGGCCGCAAAAACAACTATACGTATTGATTGCAAATAACCAAATCGTCAACAACGACATAAGCAGTAACATAGTAAATAAAAATAAACGTTAACAACAAAAATAGGCAGAAAAGAAAGAAAATAACAAGAAATAGCAAACAGCTACTAATCTACCTGAAGTATTGGGATGTTCGAGAGCTTCCGAAGTATTGTTTACTCAGCCATATAAAAAGCACATCGATGCGGACAGCAGACAGTTTATGTGTTGTAAACTCAGCGTGAAGAGAGTTTATCGGTGTCAATTCAGTGTGACAAGTTTAGTGAAGTAAACTCAGCAATTAGAGTTTATTGGCTTGAATTCGTTGTGAAGAGAATTTATAAGGAGTAAACTCGTGAAGAGAGTCATGTAGTAAAAACCAGCTTAGTTGGCGCTAACTTAATGAAGAGAGTTAAGTGTGGATAACCCCTGGTTGAAAAGGTTGTGACCGAAACTAAGTTGTAACAACGATAGGGTTGGAAGATCTTCAAGAAGAAAGATCTGTCGAGTAATTTTTGCAGTTTATAAAGTTGTAAACAGAGAGTAATTAAGGATAGCAATTATTATTGCTAGTGGAAAGGTACGAGCACTGAAACACAAAATTGTGTTAAATAAAAAACTATCCATTAAGAACCAGACACAAGATTTGTTTTAGTTTAACGGTAATCTACGAATCCATAAATAAACCTTTTTAAAAGGTAAAAATGTATTAATATGATCTTAAAGAATTGTTACCTTCAAATATGATCCCATTATATCAGGAAACATTGACAATTTTCAATGTATAAAAGTTTGCTCAGATGTAATATACAACAAAAAAACAAAAAAAACCAAAAATTCTGCTGTCAAATCTCCTTACAAATTGAAGTAAATTTTTTAATTCTGCAAAAAATACGGCAGTTTCTTGTATTGTTAATTTTTTTATATCTTACTTAGAATATATTTAAATGATATTGAATTGTTGAATAAACATTTTTTCTAACATTTAAGAAGAAATTGTTATTTTTTAGAGCATATTTTCATATAACACTTAAACATAAAACACTTTTTTAAAAGCATATTTCTGGTTTCCCTGTTGAAGGATGAATGCAAGCAATCAAAAAACTTTGCTTTAAGAAGAAGAAATGCATGTCAATGCAGAAGAAATGTCATTAATTTTGATCGTATTATCATGATTTAAATGTCCCCGAGATTGAATTATGAAAAAAAAACACCCTATTGCGCTTTCTTTAGCTGAATCTGTGCTCCAAATTTCGACAAAATCTTTTTACCCGTGGTCGACATAACCAATATCATTTCTCACATGAACAATTTTTCCACGATTTTAACCACTTCTGGGTCCAATTTTGAAATAATTTGCACTTACATTAGCTAGATCTGTCTATGTTCCAAATTTCAACAAAATTCATTCAGTCGTTTACGCGTGTATGAATGACAAGTAAATAAGGAAATAGCCAAATAAACAAACAAATAAACTTACAAGGAAATTTATAATATATATACATATACTCGTATATATATATGGAATTAAAAATTATTTTATTTATTTTTCTTAAATGTGTTGTTTACTTTTGGAATTATGCTAAATTTATAACAATTCTTTGTAAATGTAATCTTTTCTCTATTTTAAACGAAATTGCCTATGAATGAGTTAATTTTTATGAAAAAAGAAAAAAAAAATTATAGAAAAATAAAAGAAATATTAAGTTATTCATGTGAATTTAAAATTTATTAATTTAATTTAAGGTGTCTTTGATCTTATTAGCATTGAAATATTAAAGTGAGAATATTTATAATTTATTCCGATCCATAATAAAATCTTAGTCTCACCAAAAATTTGTGTTCACCTTTGAATCTATTTTAATTAAAATTACAATTCAATGAAACTTGAGGTAAATATTTTTTGGTCATTTCCCTTTGGCGATTTAATTTCGGTTAAAAATCGTAATTTATTTCGGATAACTTAGAAAACAATGATTTGCACAGAAAATTATGTATGTATGTATGTATGTATGTACATATTATATAAATTGTAGAAAATTTTTAAATTTTAGACATGATCAGTAGATGCAACTTTAATTGATACAATAATTCACTTGTAGAAGCTTTAGTTTAAGCTTGTAATAATTCCGGTTGATTCATATGCAGGTCAACATGCTAAAGTATGACAAAATAATCATATATTTTATATGCTCTCGAGTGGACCCATTTATGGGTAGAGCACTATTTATTATATCATTAATGAATTCTAATACTTGACAATAATAAAACTTTCTTGTTATTAGTAGTTCGGTGCAATAGTTTTCGAATTTAAAACAAAAGGTACACCTCACATCTTATAGAAATTATTTCCGATAAGCCATATAACATAACTAAACGCCTGTCCTCTATATTACCTGTTGTTAAAATTTTGATTTAAATTTCACTTAGATGCTACTCTTATGTGAGGATTTCTTCTACTTTGATTGAACTTGAATTTGTAACTTTAAGATCGTATTTGCTCTTGGTCAACGTATAGATTTCGGCTAAGTCCGAACCTTGGTTAGTTGTATTTAGGAAGATCGATTTTTCGATTTTTTCAAAAATCGGTTTTTGAATAATTCGAAAAGTTGCACTTTTTAAAAAAAGCTGTTCGGTTCGGTTCTTTTATTTAAATAAAATTGTTTTTAGTTCTTGAAGCGCAGAGACGGAGAGCTTAAAATTAAAGTGGCTATCAACACTAACAATAATTCTAACAAATCTCACAAAAACTATGCCAAAACGGTGTGCGGAGGCCATAAAAAACAAAGTAGTGAAAGTTGCTTAAGTTTCGAACAGCTACTCAAGGAGATAATTTCGTTTTTGTTGTATTACTTGGTAGAGACTGGAGTTAAAGGATTGTTATTATAATTATAATTTAGGTGCCTAAGATAACAAAAATTAACTGTTTTATTTTGAATAAATCTATTCGTAATATACGAGTCCTTAATTGCTTCGGCAAGAAAATTTGCTTAGATTTCGAGCAGCACTATATGTAAATTTATTTAAGTTGTGTAGCAAATGTATACGGGGTTGGATAAGTGAGCAAAATTAATATTGATTTTTGTATATCTTGAGAACGGTAAAAGTTTAAGTTTTTGAATTTGATAAAAATGATTTCGTAATTAACAAGTCATCACTCAATAAGTGGTCGCATAACAATCGGATAAGTAGGCATAGCATGTACCTCCTATACAAATAAATATTGATTATTTTATATCTTGATATGAAGTCTCTGAATTTGGTCTAAATGACTTGGCAGTCAGTTTAAAAGTGGAAGGAATTGGATAAGTGGCCGTGGCATATTTCTTACATAGTAATAAGTTGTTGTTTTTTATTGAGCCTCTAAATCAATAAATAATCACTCTGAAAAAGTATACAAATAATTGATGGTTAAGGCTAGTAAATTATAAAACAACATATGAATTTCTTAGAAAGTATAAACATAAAAATATTTTATAAAATTAGTTAAAAGAGATGTGTTTCTATTATTTTTTCCACAACTCTATGTATGTAAATAAATATAATTAATAGAGTCATTTAAAATATTTCTAATACGACCTTGAAAAAAATATTAGAAAATAGAATTTATATCGATACATGTACATATGTACGTATGCGTTGCAAATCATTCTAATAGTTTAAACCACATACAAATTGAAACAAAATCAATTAATTTAATTATAAACCGATTAGCGTGCGAAACTGTGCAAATCTATGCAGCCACTTAATGGTCAAATATTGGTGGCAAATCCAAGTGAGAATAGAGACATGTCACATATATACACATTTAAATTGCCATCATAACCGTTGCATATGCAGCATCGTTTGTAGCACGAGACACTACGACACTACGTTTATTATGTATTCGTGTTCTTTGCTCCTTTCTGCATGCCATTTATATTATTTTATATGTAAAAATGAATGTGTGTTTCTATGTTTGTTTATTGGATGGTTTGTTTGCTAGTGCCTTATGAATAGCTGATATGCTGAACCGATTTTCTTGAAACTTTTACAGTATCTCTCTGTCTGCCTGGAAGGAACTAAATTCTATATTAGCATTAAAAACTCCAACTGGGCGGTGCCACACCCATACAATGTGTATATATATTTGTTCCTGTCTTTAGGATGGTAACATAAAAGTTCTCTACATATAGCCCAAATAGATTCATTATCAAGGAAAATTATCAGTTAAATATTGGGCGGTAGCTCCCATGCAAAATAAATATTGATTTTTTATATTTATCTTTAGAACGGTTAACACCAAAGCTACTGAATTTGATCTAAACGACTTAATAGTCAATAAAAATTAAATTAAAAATTATCAGGCAAAAAATAGGCGTAGTACCACCCACATAAAGTAAATATTAATTTTTGTATATCTTGAGAATGGCAATAGCAGAAGTTTCTAAATTCGTTGCAAACAACGTCGTGAACAATACACATCATCTGTCAGTAACTGGGCAAGATTGGATAAGTGGGCGTAGCATTTGTATATGTGGAGAATGACAACTATTAGCGCTTCGTTATCTGTCCATACCAGCAAAAAAGCGGGAATTGCAGAAATCACACTGAATAAAAGCTGTTTATATACGTATCTTATATACAGATAAAAATGAATGTGTGTTTGTTTGAAGAGTGTCTTCAGCTACAAATCAGAGCCTACAGTGTTTTTCTGGAAGGAAAAAAATTATTGTTTCTTGATCGAAAGGGGACAAAATGGGGAAAAGGTTAAAAAATTTAACATAATATAATAATAATTAAGAAAGCGTAGCGAAGCATACCGGGCTTTTATAAAATTTAACTGAAAATGAGAGAGGAAGAGAGATAGAGAGAGAGACAGAGAGAGATAGAGAGAGAGAAAATAAAATTTAGAATCCTTCAATAACGAAAATCAAAATCTTTTTATAATCAAAACGCGCAGAACTCCTACTCAAAGGCGCTAAAAAACACTGAATTGTTATTTATGTAACTATTTTTAATCAAAACGCGCTGTAAAAAAGCGTTAATAATATTTAAAAATAGAAAAATATATTGAAATTTAAAAAAAGGTTTATATTATTCAAATTTGGTTTTAACAATAATTTTTTGAGTAATTTGAACGATTGCATAAAAAAAGAAAATTAAAAACGATTTAGAACAAAACAATAAATTAAAGAGGTTTTCTTCATTTTTAGCCTCATGTGTATCATAAAGATAATACCTATTAGAGCTAGTGATAGACATGGTTGTGTTCCTTCTTTACTGCTTTTTAACATTGTCTTCGATTGTTGTAACGTGTATAACCTGAACATTTAATACAAAGTTGGATTACACAGACGACATCTGTCTCCTGGCTAAAAAACATTGCGACATGCAGGGAAAGCTATATGCAATAGGGCGGTAGTATACAGATCTGGCTTGCATATAAACATTTGCAAAAGCAAAATTATGCGAATCAGCATTAAAAACTCAACGATCTTTCGAATAGGAAACAGAAATTTGTGAGATGTCTCGTCTTTTTGTTATCACAACTTCCGACGGTTCCAGTGCTGATATTTGGAACAGATTGAACCTATGCAGTCAATCTTTTGGCCGACTGAACGCTATAGGGTGTATTTCACATATCTTCCCAAAAACGAAAATTAACATCTTTAACTCGTATGTGAAATATAATTTTGTATGATTTCGAGTTATGGAATGCGGCTGTGATTGATGTCAATTCCATTCAGGCATTTATAAACCGCTATATGCGACTTATTTTGAAAATATTGTGGCCAGAAACAAGATCACAGCAAGTTCTTGGAATGAAGGAAATTGTGAATGGATTGGGCACACTCTGAGGAAACCGAACTACTACTTAGCGAAACAGGCTATTGAATGGAATTCGCAGGGAAGCAGAAGAATTGAAAGGTCAGTCCATTTCTAGAGAAGAAAGATTGAAAGAGAAGCTACTTCCCATAGAATGACTTGCAGTCCAATTAGATTATTGGCCTTAGATAGGCATAGATGGAAAGAAATTCTTATGGCCCTATGATCCCTTGGGATCTTTAAAGAATCCAACAACAATAATTTTATTTTTTTCTATATTATTTAAAATAACATACGTATTGACAAATGAAACCTTAGATCTTATATACGTTCCAAAAACACAATTTTTAGGCATTTTTGTACAAATGTTATTTGGAGTAACGAAATTTCCAAAGCATGAAGCATTTTAAGCACATAGTTTGTATAAATTAGTGAGTTTGTTAAGTTAATGACTTTCAATTTCTTAAAAAAAAGAAGAAAAAATGCGACTGAAGAGAAAAAATGCGACTTTTCGGTAGTTGAAACGCGCTAAATACAGCGTGAAAGACACTAAATTGGCAACAATGATTCTCGTACTGTGCTATTGTAAATTACTGGGAATAGATATTTTGCCGCCAAAATTCAATGTTTTCGTAAGCACAGTAAAAATTTTAAATATTACATTGCTGCCACAAAAATGTTAGGGAGCAGTATGAAGGAATTTATTGATGTTAAAGATTTTGGTATTTTCTTTTAAAATCGATTTACACTTTAGCTGTTTCCATAACAGAAATATAAATCTATTAGCAAAAACATCACAATCATATAATTTAATGAATTTATTCTTTTAAATACTGTTAGGAACTCCAAATTTTTTCTAATGCCGGCAAATGTTTATTTTGGTTACAGCACACACATACACTCACACAAATCCAACAGATATCATTTCTCTGTGTGTGTGTTTGTGTGTTTAAGTGTGTGTAATTAAATGAATCTGCAATACATACATACAGATGCAATTGCATTTATAACAAAAATTCATTGAGTGTGTAAATACATACATAGTATGTACGAGAGCGTTCATTCAAATTCGTTTATGCAGATTTTGTGTAAATTAATGAAAAATTTCATTCACAAAAAATAATTTTTGCCGTCGGCATTGCTGATGCTATGGCCGCAGAAGTTGCATTTTTTTTGTCTGTCCAGTTGTGCGTCGCTCTCTTTTTGAATTTGTCTATTGTTGTTCTTGTTTCATTCGATTACGTACATCCATACATAGGAGAATATGAAAATAAGTATAAATGTGTTGTGTTTGTTGTTGTTGTTATTTTTTGTTTTAGAAAATCTAGTTCAGGGTCAAATCCTGTAGTGTGTTAGAAAAACGTGATTTTGCCATATGATTAGAATAATAGATGCAAATTTAGATGCAGATACATATTGACGTACGCAAAGATACAACAAAAAAATATCTATTTACTTTTAGATACATACACAGGTACATATGTATGTAAATATTTGTTTGTGTTTTTATAATTATGTGATTTTAGAATTTTTTTGTGCAATAATTTGAAAAATTTTCTTTTCGTTTTTGAATATTCAATTGTATTGAAAGTGAAATTTAGGTAAACAGTTTATGATTTGGCCCAGTTAATATATTAAAGAATTTTAAAAGTGTATTTTGAAAGTAATTTTTAAACATTTTATTGTGAATTAATTACAACTCTGACCGTGTAGAATTACTAAAAATAATTTTTAAGGCTACTTTCCGTTTTAAATGCTTGGTTCTAGTTTTTAAAATCTATATATAAAAATGGATTGGAGTTTGTTCGGATGTTTAAAACTTGAAAACGACTGGAGCAAATTTGATAGGTTTAGGAAAATTTAAAAGTCGAAAATTTTCAACAGATGGCGCTGTAGGTGGTCATTCCTTTATCACTGCTAATGTTAAAGGTATTTGAATAAGATTTGACACGTCGATTCAGTGCACATATTTTAAGTTGTGCAGCAAATATAAGGGTGGGTGGATAAGTGAGCATGGTGCCTTTAATACAAAAAAAATATTCATTTTGGATATCTTGATAACGGTAAAAGTAGAAGTTTCTGAATTCGGTAAAAATGTCTTCGTAATTAACAAATCATCAGCCAATAAGTGGTCGCATAATAACCGGATATGTGGGCATGATACGTACTTCCCATACTAACAAATATTGAATTTTTATTTTATAATTTGGTCTAAATGACTTGGCAGTTAATACGAATCATCATCATCAGAGGGAGGAATATGATAAGTGCGCGTGGCATTTTAATACCTAATAATAAATTGTTGTTTTAACTGAATGTGCAATTTCGAAAAGGGCACATGTCCGAATATTTAAAGTTTACAGGAAATGAAAAACCTAATTATTTTTTAATGAAAAATAATAGTTCAACAAATTTTATACGAATTATGTTTCGGGGCTAATTTGTAACCGAAAATTACAGAATTATTTGGATATTGATTTTATTACATATTTTTGTTTATATATTTAAAATTATTGGGATGTGCCCTTCTCGAAATTTAGGAAATCGAGTATACAAGAATTAACGAAAAAATCATATTAATTTGCAGAAAATTTTATTTTAGGTATCAAAGAATTACAGACAATGCTTTTACTAAAAATAAATGCTATATTCTTATCAAAAATCTTCTTAAGGAAGCTTCTTCATTTGTAGTTGGTCATTGCAGTATTTCGTCATAAAATTCTGTAAATTCTGCCGGTGTATATTGCTTGAGTTTTGCAATATCTGTAATTTTTAGATAATTAGTAGGTACTTTGTCCCTATAAGCTCGATAAGGAAGAAGAGGAAAAAATATGCGCTTTGCGTGTTAAACAAAAAAAAAAATGTGCTGCATTGCATTTTTTGTGTACTCTGTGTTTACTCAATAATTTCGAAAAGGGCACACATCTTAGAGTTGTGACATATTTGCCATGACGTCTTAGGTAGAAAGAATGCTAGAAATGATAGTTTTTCAAGCGTAGTAGGTGCAGGGAAACATTTGGGACTAATTGATACGAAAAACTCATTTGCCAAATTGTGCGAGATGTGCCCTTATCGAAATTGCATATTCAATTAAGGTCTTAAATCAATAAATAATCATATATACAAACAATTGTTGTTCCTAAAAAGCTGTATACTTCCGTACACACATAGATTCCTGTGCAAAGCCGGATGGTTAAAGCTAGTATTGAATAAAATAATTTCCTGCAATTTTTGACAATGAATGTCCATTTTATTAAAAAAAGTAAAAATATAGGTCTGCAAAACAGTCTACCTGTGTCATTTGTATTCTTTGGGATCTGTTTTACGCATTAAAGTCCAACAGTAGTCGCTCATTATGCCCTCCTCGCAAAATCCTTGATATCGTCTTCCGATTTTCACCAAATCATGGTGTAGTTGCTCTCCTTTCTCGTTGCTCGTATTATCTAAATTTTTAGCAAAAAATCGATATGGGAATTAAAAAATGTATTCTGAGAGTCGTTGGAACTACAATATTATGATAATTTTTCAATGGAAAACAAACCTTATTTCTGGTTCTTTAAACAGTGACTTTTGCAACCTTGATGAGAGCAATTTTGCTTTTTGTTTCGATAAATCCTAATCACGAATTAAGTCTTTCAGTTGATGTAGTGGAATTAAATGGTTTTCTTCCATGTTTAAAACTTCGATCGACGATGAACTCTTTATCAAAGATGAAATAAAATTTCCAAGGGAAGCAATGGTCACTGATCGTATTGGCAACTTTCCTGAATACTGATGACTCGTCAGAATATATATACTTTGCAAATTTTTTAAACTAAGGCCGGCCGCATTCATCAACCACAAATAACAATCATCTGCACAATCATCTGCAGAATCATCACTCATAACATTGGCATTAAAATTGGAAATTATGTTTCTCAAGCGACCACTCTACAGTTTTTTGTTACATCCGTTAAACCGACGATAAACGGGCAAGCATGCTTGACCAACATTATGTTTGTGTGCGTTAAAAGACTAAAATATGGTTACAAGCATAGGTTGTGTAATTCGACAGAAATAATCGGATGCCGAATTTGCATATTTAACCATTGGGTGTAAGCCTTAATATTGCGAGTTACATATGCATATTAGTACAGTATAATTTCATCAAAATTATTGGCCGTCATTAGCTATAACCTTTTTACATTTTTGAACGAATCGAGGTAAGGTCTGTACTATAAGGCAGGCATTGCAAAACCTTTGAAGCACTATTCTCTAAACCGTTTTTAATATCTTTTATAACATGTTGACTTACTGAAATATTACTGCTTCGTGTCTGATCGCGTATTTCAGTTGTTTTTATGAAACAGTGTTCACTCCAAAGAAACCAATTGTGTTTGGTAGAGATCTTTGAGTGATCGTTTGACCCGATATAAACAAATTATGGAATAGATGGGACTCTTCTGGTTCTACTAAATACAGAGCATTACTTAGGCGTAATGAATATTTGGTTGGTTAAATAAGTCGTATGTGAAGACTTACTTGCGCTTGCTGTATAGGATTAATTTTCATTACCAGAAATGAAATTGACTTGTTTTTATGGCGTTAATGTAGCAATCAGGTGATGCGAAATCGCCTATGAACGTTTTTCTCTTATATATTGTGTGGTACCAAATTTCCTTGATTTTGGATGAATTATAAAAAAAGAAACCGAGTGTAAAAACCTTACGTTACCTGTTGTTACTCCCGCATTTCAAAGTTGTACATACAATAGAAGTTAGCAAAACTTAAACTCGTTTACTGCCATGTATACCATCATGTGTTTCAGTTTTTAATGTTAGTTTGTTTGTATATTATATACTTTTCGGTTTGTTGATGTTAATACACATTCGTTTTACTGAATAGAATTTTTTAAGTCTTTGTTCAAACAAGTGAAATTTTCACATTAACTTTTGTTTCTTTTCTTTTTAATGTGGCAGCAATCAACAACAACAGAAAAGGTGTAGTGTTTGTTGTACTTTTGTTATCCAACACATCAGGTAATCTAGGATATATTACAGATAATACATCATACATACCCTTCTGCTGGGTCCATTAACGCCAGCAAAGACACCATTGTCAATTTTTAATCCATCGGTATAGCAATTCCATTAAACCACCCTGCGTATAATGATTAAACACTCAGAAGCATTTCGGAGCATTTTGACGAAAGACTTTGGCGCCGTAAACGCAGCAACCCTTATTACATAGAAGTGTAGTTGTGTTAAACCAATCAAGGCCTTCAATGCGGGATGTTGAGACAGCAAATCTCTGTAACACATGCAGCAATCAACTTGAATCAGAGGAGGCATAACACGCTAATGATACTTGTCTACTGGCACATAACTTTACCGATATAGCAGCCATATTGAATAGGATACAGCAGCTAGACTTTGGTGTTGTTCTTCATATTAACATCGATAAGTAGTATGAATACCACCAATCGCTCGAAATTCATAACCAATAATGTGGAGTTCAAGGATGCGCAGTCCTCTTTTTACTTGACAAGCATCATATCTATCTAGGCTTGAAAGAAGGCCTTAATTTCGCTTGATTTACAAGGATTGTTACAGCTCGTTCACAATCGAGAAAAATTATGACTGGTAAAGATTTTTTAAAAAACTTTTTCTTGATTTTTCTTTGCACAAAATTTTATAAAAAGCAACTAAGCACTTTAGTGAATTGATAACGTAGAGTATTTTGTTTCTTAGTCTAATCTATCTAAAAAGTGATAATTAAATTTTTATAATAATTGATTATGATACACCTTTTTCATATGTACTCGTACGTATTGTTACGTTTTAACATTTTTAAAACGTTTGAGTTCGTTTAAATTGCGTTAAAATAAAATGTACACCACTTTGTTGTGGTTTACAGTTTTTTTTATTTACTACACTATAACTTTTATACAGTTTATCTTAATACGGCAGCTTAATATTCGTTTATACAACACTTTTAATTTCTGCTTAAGCATGACTTTATTTTATGACGGCAAAACGATAACTATGACGTAGGTAAAGCAGCCTTTTTATATACCTAATTGCCTACAGTTTTGAAGGTAGTGGAAACATCTCAAATCCTCAATTTTTATATCCGTTAATTTAAATGTAACACACAAATTTGGTCGAATTGGCAGTGCTGCTAGATACGCAAATAAGTACGGCATTGACAGGGTGACACATAATTACCAAATATACCACAATTCCACGATACGGTTTTGAAGGCGTGTTTTCTTTTTAGGCATTTTTATTTTCGTAACAATATATTTAAAATCTGCTTTATTAACCCAACAATGTATGTACGCTGGTGACCATAACTAACGCAACTGATGTTAGACAGCGACGTTTTCGTCAATATATTGCCTTAGAATTAACTTAAACGGAAACAATCTATTCACAAAGTTAATAAAAATTTAATTTATCATTTATTTTCTCACAAATATTTTGTTATTAAAATAATGAAACAAGTCTAAAAATGCTTGGTCAAAACTAAAGAGACTTTTATATTATTAAAGAAGTAGAAGTTATCAGATAGCCAGATCAATCGCTTGACCTTAACCATATCTAAAGCCAATGGAACATCATAGAGCGCAAGAATGATATTAATGCTAAGAAGAACACACACTCCATTTTTAATCGTGTCCAGGATGTATGGTACACCGTTTTTAAAACTTCAATTTAGGGACTTATTGATGCAATGCTCCACAGATGTGCTTCATTAAAAATAGAGGCTACGATACGACTATTAATTTTATTTTGAAGTTCTTTGACAGAAATAAAAATGTTGCTTTAGTTTTGACCAGACATACTATAGTATAGACTTGTTTCATTATTTTGATAAGAAAGTATCATTAATATTAAAGCAGTAGATTATTAATATAAAAACAGACAAATTTTCGTTGTTAGTTGTTTCTAAGACATAATATTGGCCAAAACGTCAATGTGTAGCATCAGTTGCTTTAGTTATGAGCACCAGTGTATGTGCCGCTTTGATCGATAACTTTTTGCCATTTTTGGGGTAAATCCAATATTCTATCAGTGTAAAAATTCTGAATGACAAACTGAGTGAAAACTAAATCGTTTTACATACTTTTACCGAGTTTGATTTGCATCATTAAGAGAGTTCTAAAAAACAAAAAATCGAAACATATAATAATCTGAACGTGCAATGTTAGATGATGGATGCATCAAAACTTCCTAGTGAAGCTCTCTATGCTTCTGCCTGATCATCAAAGTATTGTGTGATCTGACGTTGTCTTGATGGAATACAACATGCTTTCAGTTGACCAAGTCTCACCGTTTTAATTAAATTGCTTGCTTCAATATCGTTAATTACTGTCAAGATATTTTTCTATAAAAGTCATGAAGTTTTCAATGTTGAATCTGGCAACATTCATTTATAACAGGCGGCTCACATGATGATATTGTAAATCGGAGAAGAAAGGCAAAACATCCATTTTGAGCATTACAAAGATTATGGAAGTCACACCAAATCGATACAAGGACCAAGCGCCGCCTTTTCGGCTTGAATGTTCGTTTTACCCTGCTATATGGACGCTAACAGTAGTGTTTCAGTGCACTGTGTTCCAAATACATACAAGATCTACAGACAGATGTTCATTGTGTTGCTTGTGTGAAATATTCCGAATTTTTTTGCGAACGTAGTTTACAACAGAGAGCTCTGGCAACGAACAGGTGTTAGAAGTTGTAAAAATAAAATTAAATTCGGTTTTTCATATTTAGAAGAGACCCCGTTATAATATCTCGAAGATGGCAACTTACTGGAAACATCAGGAAAAACGGGAGAAAAGGTACCCCCGCAAAATAAGCGCAACTCAAATGATTTGGTCTGAAATAAAACCAATGGCCCTTTGTTATATACATACATATCTATGTATATATAACTAGTTTTAGTAAGTGTGACACACATAGCTGTTCTTTACGGACTTCAACGTCTCTACTTATCATCATGACAATAAAAACAAACACAAGAAAATATGAGTCACTTATAAGCAAACATAACATTTGTGCTCTTGATTTCTGTTGTTCTGTCTTCGTGTTAGTCACACTTTAAACAAAATTTTAGCCATCAGTTTCAAACTTTGGTTTTAAAATATTTTTATGGTCTTGTAACCTAACTTGAGTTTACCAGCACCTAGTTTTCTCTATTTAACACAAATCCACAATTTTTTCATTTCTATATAAAAACTAAAAAAATAAATGGAATATATTGCCTAAAACTTTTTATTTTGTTTAAATGAAAATTAAGTCTTTGTAAAAAGTCTTTGAAATAAAAGAAAAACAAAAACAGAATCGTTATAAAGCTTTGACTACTTTTAGAAATGAAAACCATTCATTATTGATTGATTGATGATTGGCCCCTGTTTGAAATTCCATTTTAAAAGCAAATAAGCAGAACACATTTTTTTTTCGCTTTTATAATAAACTTTTCAGTTAAATAAGCGTAAAATTTTAACTTTATTTTTCCATTTGGTTTAGCCAAAGCCATCAATATATATATAAAGCAGATCGCACATACCCGTAATTATTACCCATTCAAACTTGTAATGCCAATAAATAGTATAACCAATAAAACATTAGGCGCCAAAACCCCTAAAATTATAAACGAAACAATAGCGGAAGAGAGGTGTAGCGAGGTAGCAAAATGTGTTTTTCAAAGGATTGCACAACTGAAAATATAATAACGATGAGCTGGGCTGTGTGCCTTTTTAGAATTAAGTTCAGATACGTACTAAAATAACAACAACCCTAAAAACGAAACAAATACAAAAATATGGCTGGCATGTAAATTTAAACTAAACTTTTACATAAATTACAACAACAACAACACCAAGAAAAGTAAAAAAAAAATATTGTATGCACCAGTTACAGATACATGTGTGGCATACAACTGCTTAGCGAAAGGTAGAAAGAGCAAGAGAATCCTGATTGCGTTACAAAGTGCGTGAGTAAAACTTGTTTAAAGTATTTGGCTGCATTTGGTGCGTAACTATTGGGGAGTTAGAGAAGCACACAATACCCTCGAACATATATGTGTGTGTGTGCATATGAACTCGGACTCAAACTCTTGACTTTTTATTTTTCTTTTTTTTCTTTAGTCAAGTGACTTTAACCGGTGCGGGCTATAACATATGGACTCAACTCGCACTAACTACCTGACACACATACAAATGGGCATATTAGAAAATGAACCAGGCATTTTCAAAATAATGCTGAACAAATAAAAAACACAAACGAAAATGTGTGCGTTTTAGGTAAAGGTAAGAGTTGTAAAAAGAGTTCAATGATTCCTTTGTGGCCAAAGTAGTCGAAGCAGTGGCATTTTGAATAGAGTTGGGGGTTGTGTTGGTATGGTATGATAGAAAATTTTATTTGATAAATTATCGATACACCAATGTGTTATATATGGGTCATTCCAAGTCACTTAATTTTTCTCACATTTTAGGCATGACAAGTATATCATTGAAGACCTTAATTTGCTCCAATGGCTCACAATTAACCACTTAAAATTTCGCAATCAATATACAGCTGTCTTTAAAAAAAAAAAACCCTGACGAACCAAGAAAGAAGAAAGAAAAGTGCACTTTATTCTTTCGAAGAACTTCAAAGTACGCCTGGTTTGCTAAAATGTGCCACTTATGCTGCAGCATCAGCGACCGGTATCTCAAATATAGCACTTTCATTAAAAAGTTCCGGGGAATAACCCCGTGTGGCTGTCCCATTGTTCCGATTTGAGTTTTTTTTTTCTTTTAGTTAAGCTAGTACATCTTTTGTTGATATTCGCGCTAAAACTTAGCGTCATAGCTTGACATTTGCAACAACTACGTAGCCAAGAGTACATCTATCTGTGTGTGTTGGCGATTTTTTTTATAATTTTATAAATGGATTTAAATTTGCAACAACGAATTTGTATTAAATTTTGCGAAAAAAAACCGATTTAATGGTGCGCGAAAATTGGAAATGTTAGAAAAGTGTTTCGGCAACGATTCTCTAAAGGTCGTTTACTAGTGACACGAGCGGTTCAAAAGTGGTAATGAGTCAATCGAAGATGATGAACGCAGTGGCCGACCATCGACATTGAAAACCGACGAAAACATTGATAAAGTGAAAGAAATGTTGATCAATAACCGCAAATTAGCCACCAGAGAGATAGCGGAGGATTTGAACATTGCCTATGGATCCGTCCAAGACATTTTGGTTAATGATTTGGGTTTTCGTCATGTAGGAGCAAAGTTGGTGCCAAAAGGCCTTAATTTCATGCAAAAAAGAGACCTTTCTGAGGTCGCAAAAGACATGATTTTCGAGGCTGAATCCGATCCCACATTCATCAAAAAGATCATTACTAAAGACGAGAAATGGGCTTATGAGTACGACACGCAATCCAGATATCAGGCAAGTGAATGGCTTTCTCCAAATGAGCTGAGACCATTTTCAGTTAAAAAAGAAGGCAATGCTCACGGTTTTCATGACAGTAAACAAAGAGTAAAAAAAAAACGAATATAAAAAAATTCTTCGAGGATTGGATCAAGCGCTCGAATAAGTGTGTTGCAGTCGATGGGGATTACTTTGAAAGAGACAATATAGATTTAAACGAATAAACTTATATTTTTAATTTTCTGAATAAATTCCGGCAACATTTTGATCAAGGTAGTATTTGAGTGTAATTAAGTGGTTTTCTCTCTCTTTTGTACACATGAATGGAGGCTATTTTTGACTTACGTATGTTGCCGCATCACATTTAAACCCGTCTATCGATTTCGACTAAAAGAAAATAGTCCACCGGTGTCAAATCGCAACTTATAGGCGCCCAACTAACATCACCATTTCGGCTAATTAAACGGCCACCAAACGTTTGACGCCTGAAATGCGTGGCAAGTTGCACAAATAGTCAGTCGTAATGGGTGCATTGGCTAATGTCAGACCATATGTGGGTTTTCTGAGCCACAAATACGGCAATTTTCTTCATTAACATACCCACTAAGATGAAAATTAGCTTCATTCGAAGAGATGATTTTTGCATTTTTTTCGATTTTTTTTTTATTTTTTTTCAATTTCCGACCAGTTGTCTTTGTTTTGGAAACAAAATTCCAATAAGTCCCAACGTTGCTCAATCGTAAATCGATTCATTTCGTTCCCTGGAGACAATATAGTGAATTTTGTGACAGAATAGAAGGACAGAGGTATTGCCAGATTCGAAATAATCGCTAATTTAAACTTAAACCGATAGATATAAGTATCTTTAGAACGGTAAAGTATCACCATCAGTTTAAAAGTCCAGAGAATTGGATAAATGATCGTGGATCCTGTCATATAAATTAAATATTGATTTTTGTATATATTGGGAAAGGTAATGGTAGAAATTACGGTAAATTGGTTTAAGCAACTTCTTCACATTATAAGTTTGTATCTGGGCGAAATTGAAAAAGCACCTCCCATTCATACTAAATATGTGGAGAACGGTAACATTTTAAGTCTCGTTATCTACCCACATCAGCCAAAATGCGGGAGAAAGTGGATATATGGATATTAATTTTTTGAAAAGCGCACACTGGGAAAAAGATATCTATATATGTATGTATATTTAAAAAATAACGTGTTTTTGAATGTATGTTTGTTTGTATGCCTTTGAATATGGCTGGCCGGAATTGAAACTCCTAATGGAATTTCTTACCGGCCATTGTGGACTGAGAGCGCATCTGAAGAGCATAACGGCCACAGATTTGTATGTTTGTAGACTGTATTCACAGAGCGGAACACATATTGTGTGAATGTTGGGTTTTTGATAGGCTTAGATGAAAATGTTTAAGGAGAAAAAGGCTCTCAATGGGACAGATATCCACCATATGGTTTAAATATAATTAAGGACCACTAAGCACGCCGAGGTTTAGCTAGTTCTAGATAAGTACAATATGTAATTATAAGATCGTCTAAACTGTAATTTCAAATGAGGGAACAGAAAATTGTTTAATAAAATTACGTTTTTATTCTGATGGAAGAGAAATTCCACTGCATTAACGTATAGAGTGTTTTTAGCTACATGATCGCTACTATCGACACCTATGATGAATTCAAACCGTGAATTTCAAAAATGTTAAAATTTCTGTTCAGTATGGTTTGGCAAGTCATCACGAATCACACAACTAGAACAACTCTTTCAAATTGTGAAAATTTACTTTGAAAAAATGATTCTGTTCGCTAAGTTCATTTCAAAAAATTTTGTTTAGTGATGCAGCTCATTTCAGCCTCAAACCTTTAACGAAGCACCATCACATCTATTAGAATTGACTACTTGACGCGGTTTACACTTTGGCGGTTTCATTGTCCTTATTTGTTTTGGAATGAGCGGATTGACTTTTGAATATATTGAGAAAGGTAATGGTAGAATCTACGGTAAATTGGTTTAATCAACTTCTTAGACAACTTACATTATCAGTCTGTATCTGAGCGAAATTGAATAAGTAAATATGTGGAGAAAGGTAACATTTCAAGCCTCATTATCTACCCACATCAGCCTAAATGCGGGAGAAATTGGATAGATGAATATTAATTTTTTTAAAAGCGATAGTATAACACACTGGGTAAAAGATATCTATATCAGAGGGTTGACAATACGGTGAATGGCGAGCGCTACCGAGGCATACTGACTGAATCTTTGTTTTCAAAAGTTAATCAGTTAAATATCAATGACAAGACGTTTAACTTGCCATACAGCGCGCTACACAATCGATTTATTGCAAAATCAATTTGGCGACAACTTTTTTCCGAAAGTAAACCTGTTCGCTGGTCCCTAGTTCGTGCGACTTACGTCTTTGGATTACTTTTTATGCAGCATTGGCTTATGCCGACAAATCAGCAACTCTTGAATCATGTAAAGCCAATATTTAAGCTATTATTGACACCATACGAATAGATTTATTGAGAAAATCAGTCAAAAAATGGAAGTGATGGAATGTACAATGTAACTTGTAGTAGCTGCGGCTATATGCCGGAAATCATATTTAAAAAATAGATACCATCAAAGTATTCAATGTTGTTACGACAATAAGGTTACGCACCACAGCGTTTATTACATCGCTAAAATAAATAAACAAAAACTGCAAGAACAACTCTATACGTGCTATTTACAAATAACCAAATCTACAACAACAACCATTAGCAGAGACAAAGTAAATAAAAATAACACGGCAACAACAAAAACTAACAGCAAAGAAAACAAGTAACAGACAATAAACAAGCAACAACAAATACTAAGAGCTGAAAGAGGTAGATGTTTACATACGCATGGCTACAAAAGAACTAAAAAGAAATTAAAAGAAAGAAATGGAATCTACCTAAAATATCGAGAGGTTCGAGAGCTTTCGATGTGTTTTTTACTCAGCCATATAAAAAGCACATCGATGCGAACATCAATCAGTTTATTTGTCGTAAACTCAGCGAGTGCTGTTTAAGTAAAGTAAACTCAGCGAGTACAGTTTGTGTGAAGAGAGTTTATAAAGAGTAAACTCGTGAAGTGAATCGTGAAGCAGAAAACCAGTAAAGAGAGTTAAGTGTGGATAACCTCTGGTTGAAAAGGTTGTGATCGAACCTAAGTTATAGCTACGATCGGGTTGGAAGATGTTTAGGAAGAAAGATCTGTCGAGTAATTGTTGCTGTCTACAAAGTTGTAAACAGACAGAGTAATTAAGAATAAAAATTGTTATTGCCTGTAAAAAGATTACAAGCAGTGGTACACAAAACTGTGTTGAATAAAAGATTTTTTTTAATTAAAACCAAACAACATTTATATTATTTTAACCACAATCTACGAACACGTTTTTAAAAAGGAAAAAACGTAACAATATATTATAATACAAAAGTTCATTACAACAATATTTCTGTCTTGTATTATTATTTTAAGTTTTCAAGCTCTTAACAAATGCTCTATATTTTAAATGATATTCAAAAAATAATCATCACGATTAGATGTTACATGGTACAGTTTTTCCAGAATTTCTCAAAATTTAATTTAAGTTCTAAAGCAATAAAGTTCCAAAAATTTGAATAGTCGACTTATTTGCGATATCCGTTGTTCTATCCGATTTAAATACTTAATGGAATATCCCACAATTTGTGCACCTTCATGTGTGCAAATGCGTTATGAATTCGAGTACACACATGCAATCACTCACACGCACTTTTTTTTGAATTTAAATAAATTAAGGACTTCATGTGCGTAGGAAATTCAAACCAACCCAACCACCAACCCCTGGTTTTTAAATTTTTTGTTTGTTTTGTAAATTAAAAAAAAGAAAAAAAAGAAAATCGACAAGAACTTTAATTTTATTTATATTTTAAATTTTGCATATCATAATTACATAATTACTATATGCCAGTAAAATAAGAGGACTGGTGAAAAGTTATTTTTTTTGTGTACATTCACCTTCACATTTATAAAATCCTTTAAGGAGGCAAAGGAGAAAAAAGAGAGGAATCAGAAAAAATAGACAATATTAACGCACATGCGTTATTTTATAAATTGAGTGTGTAAAAGTGCGTATGTGAATACAATTGGGGTCTTGAATAATTTGTGTTCTAATGGTACCCTTTTCAACACATAATAATTAGGCGGCATTTAAATTTATGGTATTGTATGCCATATTACAAAACATGGATAACAAATTCAAGCTAATTTTGAACCAATTTAAATAGAATCTCCTCTTTTCCATCTTTGAAGGCCTTTACATATATTTCTTTAGAGAGAACTTAATAGTTTATACGAATTTTAAATATTTTACATAATTAATACACTTTATTTTTAATCAGACCATCGCTTAGGGGGGATGACCTTCACTCATGCAGTAAATTGTGCTAGTACTAGGAAAATAGGTTGTGCAAAGGAAGAAAAATGAAGCATTGCCTATGGACATTTGATTTAAATTAACTAATGTCATAAGTCACAGGGAAGAATTCTTACAATAATTCTTTGTGCGACTTTCTGTATTATCAACTACAAAGGGATGCGCTCTATGAGAAGTATGGGTATTATGAAAGAATATGAAATTAATTCCTTTATTTCGTCAGAACACATTCCGTTATAATGCCAGTAGAACAATGAAACACACGATATATTGATAGAATTGCCTACCCTACCATCATTAATAAGCCCTCTTCTGTACATGGTAGAGATTAGGGAGATCGATTATTCGACTTTTTTCAAAAACTGGTTTTCGAATAATTCGAAAAGTAGCACTTTTCCAAAAATCTATTTTCGGTTAATAAGAATTAAAATAACCGGTTCTTTTATTTAAATAAAATTGTTTCTAATTCTTGAAGCGCAGAGCTGGACCACGTCGTTTTAGAAATAAGCAGAAGCTGAGGGAGAGCTTAAAATTAAAGTGGCAATCAATACTAACAATAATTCTAACAAATCTTATAAAACTATGCCAAAACGGTGTGCGGCGGCCATAAAAAACAAATTTTATTACACAAAGTACTAAAAAACGCTTAAGTTTCAAACAGCCACTCAAGGAGCTAATAATCGCTTTTGTTTGTTTCTTGGTAGAGAATGGAATTAAAGGTTCGTTATTATAGTTATACTTTAGGTGCCTAAGATAACAAAAATTAAATGTTTTACTTTGATTAAATCTATTTGTAATATACGTGTCCTTAACTGTATGTAAATTTATATAGCACCTATTTAATAGTGTGTGTCACTGTGGCATGTTAGGTAAGAACCTACCTTCCAACCAAAAAGTCGTCGGTTCAATCTCAGGCCACACCATCTGACAATTTTTAACAGCGATATCACCTCACAACATTAATGGTTATGGGTATTTATACTGTGAAAACTTCACTAGCTAATATATCTGCCGTTCGGAACCGGCGTTTGTGGATTTGTGGGCTTTCAATAAGTCTAGTTGATCATTCTCTATATATAAAAATTAATTTTATTTACAGAAGGTGAGAGATGGTTATTTTTGCTCAAGAGTGCATATCTACCTTGGTTTCCACGTTCTTTGTGAGACGTTCAAAGTTGTCATTAATCGATGAGCATATTTTCATTAAAAAAAATATACAAACGTAAAAAATTAGACTTATTTCAATTAACCGGTTATTCGTGTTAATTAACCGGTTTATTCGATATTCGAAAAATGAAGATTTTGAAAAAACCTATTCGAGGAAACCAAAAAAACTGGTTAAAATCGGCCGAATAATAACCGTCCGATCTGCCTAGTCGAGATGCCCCAAAATAAACTTTGAAGCACCGGCCTAAGTATACGTGACAGTTGTATTTCATTTTAGGTCGGATATAGATCTTGGAGGAGACCATTATTATTAAGGAGACCATTTAGGGTGAAGAATTTTTTACACCCTCTTAAGAAATCGGGGCCCTTAAATGCTTCTTTCTACACACCAAATATGTTCCTAAGAACGTCACAATGAGTTCCCATGCCTACATTACCGATGTTCACAGTTGACACCACACCAGCAAGTCTATGCGTCAGAAAACAACATTATGTCTTGTGTGCTTTAAGATTGACTCTAATCGCACGAACCCACTCGGCGATTTTTGAACTTTTTATAATTGAAATTAATATTGGGGAAACTTTAACTTCGGTAATGGGTTTTTATGAAAGTTCAACGTTTTATCGGAACATAAAATTCTATAATCTGATATCAGTCAATGGCATGATGCATGTGAATGGTTGTAACTTGTTCTATATATGGAGTATTCCAATAAGAGGTTTCATTTTAATATGTAAAAAACGGCTATTTTTTTGCGGTATTACTAGCTGCTTATTTAATTATAAAGGGGAGGGTCTGCTATTTATGATAGAAAATAATATCAGTCAAGTGGCCGCCAAAGCTACACTTACAACAACATACTCCTTTCATGAAATTACCCATCACCAATTTGTACATTTGCGGCTGTATGTCATCGACTACTGTATGAATTCCGTCTACGAGGGCTTAAATCGATTGTAGAAAAAGGGCTAAGGGTAAATACAAGATCTCGGTGGCCAAATATGAACGCTTCTTCAAGAAAAACACGGTCAAGAAATAACACTTTGCACTTGAACAGAAATATTCTCAGTTGTTGTTAAACGACTTGCACGAGTTCGGTTCTTCTTCACATCACTTAGTTGTCTTAACAGACCAAATTTTTTAATCAGTTTTACAATTGTGGGACGAGAAGTTGCTTCAAATTGACCCTAAAATGTGATGAAAATGTGAGTGTCTTGTGAACTTGGACCGCGAAATTTTAACCATTTTTATTGTGAATTTAAATAATTTTAATGCGTCATTGCTTTTACTTGCTACCTGCCAAGTAAATGCAGGCCATGAAAATTGTTGAAATGTTATGTTATTTAAAAGGATACACCTTATAAGAACACCCTGCAGTATTTCAGTAGGACAAAGGTTATAAACATTTTTTTTTATTTTAATTTTGGTTCTTCCTGAAGTACATACTTAATTTTGTTAGGTTTGGACCATTTTGGTCAATTTTATTGCTATTTTTGCTTAAACGGCAGAACGGTTCAACATATCACCTTAAAACGCTAGCTCAGGTGGTATTTTTTTAATTTTATTACTTCTACGATATTGCTGGTGTTCTATGATATACAGGAAGATTACAAAATAAAAAGTTATAAATCTTCGGTAAAGGACCATTTTAGCCGATTTATGTTTATCGTTTTATTTTTAGGAGTTGGGTTTACAGAACAAGTGCAAAAATTAAATTTAAGTGAATAAAGAGCAATTTCTTCGTTGTTGCATTTTGCAAAAAAACTTATATGTTGCACTTAGATATGCAGCAGCTATATGTCCCTCGTCTCCTAACGGATTATATTTTTGAAACACCACTGGTGGATGCTGCACAATGAAACCAATGTAGCAACTTCTTTGAAAATAAGTACTTAATAATCATATTGAAGGAATATTTGCTTTTTCCAACTGTACCGAAGTATGTCAGCTTTCAGTGAGATCCAAACGACGCGCTCCAGCTGATTTTTCTCAGGCTGTTAATTTTTTAATTTTCCAAAGTATGATTGATCTTTTCAAAAATATTCTCATTAGAAGCGACAACCAGCCAAAATTTAAGGACATATGCTTTATATACATAGACGACAGCAAACAACATGAAAGCAGGCAGCAAGTTGTTGTTGGCAGCATTTGCTGGTACATATGTTATCTACTTCATAAATATTTTGAAAGCAGCAGCAGCAATAAAATTAGGTGTCATTGTCATCTGTTTTAGTTGTCATAAAAATATTTATTACACAAAAATATTTTTCAGTGGCGACACTCAAGCTTTTCAAATCTACCAAAATAAAATCGCTTTTTTAAAAATATAAAAAACTAATTTCATTAGTGTTTAATATCTTTAAATTATTAACATAAATGTTGTTTTATACAATATTTTCATTTTATACTGTTGTTTTCTGATAAATAAAAAAAACTATTTTTACGTTTTGTTATTTACAATTTTATATTGTATTAATATCACTCATTTTTGCTTTGCTGCCTTAGAAAATAGAAATCATTTATGTTTAGCAGCAGCAACAAAGGTTGTTGTCTGGGCTTTTATTGTGCTTCCTTTAAAATAGTGGTTTTCATATAAAAGCACATATGTATTCTAATATTGAAATTTTGCTGTCTGTTGCTTGCTGTCTATTATGTGTTTAACGCTATATATAGTATATTGCCTTAAAGAACAACGACCTGAAATTGGCACCAACTATTCATCAATATTCTTGTCTTCGTAACAGTCGTTAAATATTGAAAGATTCCTCATATCTGATTATTATTATTGCTTTGTTTTTGCCTTCCTCTGTCGAAGTGAGGAATACAGTGAGGAATCATGTAGAAATCATTAGAAACAACTGCAATAATTAGTATATAAATGTATGAACGCAAAGTTTATGTTTCTACATCTTTCCACTTTTCGTTGAATTTTTCTCTTCCATATTTGTTCGTACCGCCGTGCTTTTTATATGGCTGAGTAAACTTCATACTTCAAAAGCTCTCGAACCTCTCTATACTACAGGTAGATAAAATTTGTTTCCTTCATTTAATTTTTAGTTCTTATGAAACCACACGAATGTAAGCAACTACTTCTTTCAGGTTTTGTTGTTTGTTATTGTCTCTTACTTGTTTTCTTTTTGCCTGTTTTTGTTGTTGCCGCTTATTTTTATTTACTATATTTCTGTTACTGTTGTTACCGATGTGGTTATTTGTAAATTGTATATTCTTTTTAGCAATGTATTAAACAGCAGGAATGCACATTCTGATTTTTGTAACAGTGTGTACTACAAAAATAATAGTACGTTTATTAAGGGATTAATTACAAATTACACTATGCAACAAACGAAAAAAAATTTCCACTTTATTGGAAATAAAACAAGTATTTAACCATCGATTTTCATGAATTATGGTTTATTTTATTTTTATTATATGTAACTTTATGAATTAATAGTGGAACTGGTAATTATTTCCTGCTTTCAATTTTTTGTGAATTTTAAGAAATAAAAAATAGCATAATTAAAAAAAAAAGTTATGTGATGTTTCTCAATAATTCCAAAAATATGGGTTAAATTAAAAAACGATTTGAAGTTGGTGTAATTTGGAATTTTTTAGCATATGGCTTAAGGAAACCGAATGAGTCGTTTCAAATGTATCATAAGATGAATGATGTAACCCTTTCAAAAACCTTACATTTAAAAAAACGAAAAAAATAAAAAAAAATTTAAAAAAAACTTATCCACAGATTCTGAAATGCTGCTGTCTCTTAAAGTTAGGCAACCATAGTGCATCAAAAAAATATATTAAACGTCAAAGGTATTTTGGATTGTTGCATAGCGTAATTGCCACGAGGATTCATCAATTAAATTTTTCATTTACGATAATTTCATAGAAATTTCGATGTGATACTGATATTATGACGATGATTCATTCATTCATAGTGGCCATATCATTCAAAGTTGCCACCTGAATATTATGAATTCTGGTAACGCAAAGTTTTTACGACACAGTTTAAAGAAGATATACTCAAGTGAATTAAATTTTTCACCGATTAATGCATAATTTTCTTCATTTTCTACAGAAATATTTCATTCAATAGCCTACAAATTAAAAATTCGAAACTACAGAGTACAAGTGATGTGATAAATTAGATTAGACGAATTACAGAAATAGAACTCAATATGGCTCTGTAAAATGGTTAAATTACAAATAAATTTTATTTAAAAAAAGTAAGAAAGTATGTTTTAGTTCATTCATTGTAAAAAAAATATGGAACAAAATGGTAATTTACCTAAGATCTGTAAGTTTCTTTTTACTTAGTATTTAACAGAGTTATGTATCGAGGTTGAATTCGTATGGCTACTAATGTGAATTATTTACCAATATCTAATAAATCTTACACGGCTGAAAAATTAAATGAAAACTTTTTAATTTTTAGGGTTACGTACTATATTGTTACGTTTTAACCTTTTTAGTACGTTTCAGTTCGTTTAAATTGCGTTAAAATAAAATTAAACATGACAATTGTTGTTGTTTTACAAGTTTTGTTTACTATACTATAACTTTTATACAGTTTATCTTAATGCAACAACTTAATATTCGCTTTTATTTCCTCTTAACCACGTTTTTATCTTATGACAGCAAAACGATAATTAACTAACGTGCTACCTACAGCCCCTTTATATACCTAATTGCCTACAATTTGAAAGGTTCCGGAATTGTCTTATATTCTCTCTTTTATATCCGTTAGTTGAAATGTAACGTAAAGATAATCGAATTGGTAGTGCTGCCAGATAACGCAAATAAGTACCAAATATAACAGAATTCCACAATACAATATTTTAAAAGTTTTACGTAGATGTTTTGATTGTTAAGAAAAATTTACTGTTATAATTACAGGTGAATCCGAAACTGTTTCATTAAAGTGTTACAAACGCGATTCCTTTCTTTTTAGCAAGGCTCAATCAATGCTTTATGACCAATTAGTTGTGACTTAGCATAACGTCACAAACGAAATTATAGTCGAGACAACTAAAATCAAATTAATCGGTTATGGCGTTATGATATGTCACCACTAATCTAACACAATGTGGCCCATAAGATTTGTTGGTTGCATTGCACCTATGGCGTTATGTTAAGTCACGTCACTTAATTCGACTACAACCAATCTTAAAGGATAGAAAACAGAAAATATATTTACTTTGTCGTTTTTACAAAATATCGTTCTTTCCCCCCACATATTTTTAAAATTTTCCTAAAACAAATACAAATGAAAAGTAATGCAAGGAAAGGTTAAAAAGAAACCTCTGGTACACACATACATGATGTGCACTTCGTGAAAATTATTTCTCATTCGCTGACTGATCAAAGCATTGAATGGGAGTATGGTTAGGAGGGAGTGGTGTGAGGTCACATAAATAATTTGCATTTTGTAGAGAAATTTTTTCCAAACGAACACCTTTTGCACAATTTCATGGAACCATTTTTTCACGTTTGCTTGTTAAAATACTATTTTCTATGCATTTTGTTTTTCCTCTTTCTTTTTGCATGTAAAATGCGTGAGTAGGTTTTTTTTCCTGTTTTTTTACCTGCCATACGGTATAAATAAATTATTATGCGTAAATTTTTATTGACTTTTTATTAAAAAAAAGCAAAATTTACGACACAAATACTTGCACTTGTATTGCAGAGATATGCATGCACGCATGCAAATCTGGTCTATTGACAGTTGGCCATAAAATATGTGAAAACTTGTAATATTCTCAACGCATTATTTTTTTGTTCTATAATTGCAGGCAAATATGACAAATACAGTTTGAGGCTTTCGATAACATTTGGTAGGCATTTAAATATTTCATTTTGATTACAATTATTACGAAAATTACTTAATTTCTAATAAATGTGCCGTAAACGTGAGCGGTAAATTATTTATTTTAGAAATTCACAAAGGAATTAATAATTTAAGCGGGATTTAAGGGTAACGTATATGGAATATTTTATCTGTTTTTATTATTAATCATACGTTCAGGTGATTTATAGGTTCCTTCTTTAAATAATCAAGTTTAGACTAAACTGTATGGAATGAAACAATAACAGTAGAACTGCCACAAACTGCTTGTTATATTGGTAGTCCTTTGATCAAAGTTCCAGTGTTTAACCACAGGCGCCAAAAAGGCAAATTTAGATTAAACTTTAATTTAAAAAAAAGTTGTAGTAGATAACTTGGTCCAGCGTAAAATAATTGTTTTAATATATGACAAGTCAATATAAAGACGGAAATAATTTAATAACAGGTCACTCAATAAGTCCGTGGGATAAACAAGAAGAACAAAAAATTATGACAAAACTCGATTTGATTATTCAACATAGTTGTCTTAGAGGGCGATACAACAGGCATTGCGATTTTCCAACTTTTCGATACCACTTTTATAGCACGATTTCTCTTTCTCGTCAAAATAGACCTCAGTTTCAGCGATTACTTCTTCATCATTGGACTTAAATTTCTTTCCAGCCAGTATTCTCTTGAGCTCTAAAAACAGGAAAAAGTCGCTGGAACTAAATCTGGAGATTACGATGGGTGGGTTAGCAATTCGAAGCCCAATTCATTCAATTTTGCCATCGTTTGCACAGATTTGTGACACAATTTGTGAGCTCACGCGGCACCTACTTTGAATAGAGCTCTAGCATACCCAAATATTCATATAAAATGGTAAACAAATTACCATTATTATTACAAATTAATGAACCTTTAATTTGCGATTTTTTTGTGGAATTTTTTGATGTTTTCTGGAATAACAGGCTCATTTTGGCGCCTACTGCACTTTGCAGCATTTGTGCTGGTGCGAACAAACCACTTCTCTACCATATGTCTCGGTGGAGCAGAGTTCGGATAATATTTATCAAGCCATTGTTTGTTTTCCACTGTATTTTTTTCATGAAAAAGCAAAACTAGAAATGCACTTGTTTCGATTTTTTTTCAATAATAAAAGTTGCGTCACACTAAATGCTATAACTCACGAATCAATAGTCAGATTGCTGTTAAATTTATACACGTATCGTTTGAAGGTTGGTATTAAATAAAAATCATATTTACAAAATTCTAGTAACGCCATCTATGTGCCATCCTACGGACTTATTGAGTGATCTGATGAGACAGTCAGTGAGATCGGTATTGATGATTACCCTAAAGTTCAGATGACATATGTAAGTGTCATATGTAAGAAAAACCGAAGGGAGCACCGAAACCGAAAGTCCCAAAAGGTCGCTATAACAAAAGGACACATTGACCTACATACACACTGGTGACCAGATATTTAGGAACAACAAGTGTTTATATACTGACATGTCTATTTAAATATTCTAGTCAAAATTTTTGAAGGTAGAGCGAGAATAAAGTTCATGATTTGGTGGATGTCTGATATAGTTCTTTTCATCCGAACCAAACAATTACCTTGAATTGATGTCAGTATACAATGACTTGTTATCCCTAAATAGCTGGCCACTGGTGTATGTATACTACCTTGATCAAAAAGTTTCCAAAATAACCCCGGTGTGTCGGTCCCATCGGTCCGATATGAGCTTTTTTTTGTTAAGTTCGTACAACTGTTGTTGATATTCCCGCTAAATCTTAGCGTCATAGCTTGATATTTGAAAAAGCTACGTAGTCAAGAGTACATCTATCTCTATGTGACATGACATAACATGATTTGCGAGGCTGAATCCGATCTTACATTCATCAAAAGGATCATTACTGTAGACGAAACGTGGGTTTATGAGTACGACACGCAATTTAGACATCAGGCAAGTGAATGGCACTCACCAAATAAGTCGAGACCATATTCAGTCAAAAAAGAAGGCAGTGCTTATGGTTTTAATGGATTACAACGGTGTAGTACATCATGAATTTTTGCTGTTTTGAGTGCATGAAGCAATTCGCCGAAGAAGAACAGAATTGTGGACAGAAAATTCGTTGATTTTGCATCATGATAATGCACCGTCGCACAGTGCCATTACTATTCAAAATTAGTTGACGAAAAATGCAACAAATACCATCCAACACCCACCGAATTCACCTGATTTAGATCGCTGTGATTTGTTTCTGTTCAATCGAGTTAAAAAATCATTACGGGGATTGCGTTTCAGGAGCCGAGAGGAACTAATGGAAAAATTCCAGGAAGTACTGATGGACATACAAAAAAATCGAATATAAAAAATGCAAATGTCAAGCTATGACGTTAATATTTAGCGGAAATATCAACAACAGATGAACCAACTTAACAAAACAACTCAAATCGGAACGATGGGACCGAAAAACGAGAGTTATTCCGGAAACTTTTTGGTCAAGGTAATATAAGTCCTGAACATTAGGCCTGTCAGTGCTTTTATGGTAAAACGTGGAGTTGGAATGCTTAAAAAAAAAACAATAGCATATTGAATCTTGGATGAAGATTGGTTTTATTTGAAATTTATATTCGCTTATATATCGGGTATGAATAGCATTTTCTTAATCTAGAGTTGAGTGAATTTTAAAATTCCCTCAATAAATTAAATTCTAGTTTACAAAATAATTCACGTAAGTCGTCATGCATTTGTATCAGGCATTCATATATTTTAGTAACCACCTCAATATTAACAACTTCAATATTGAGTGTAGTTACGATATCATGTTACACTTTTGACTCAATTCAAAGTTTTAAAGAATTTCTTTCAGTAATTGAAACTAACGCTCACAATCCAGAACAATTATCTAAGGAGCCATATTCATATTTTGTTAACGAAAATAAATGAAAACTGACTTGCACCATAGTCAAGTGCATTTGAAATCCATCCATATAGATGCATGTAAGCAACATATTGTGTTTATATTATGCTAATTACACTATAGTACAATATATGTGATACACTACAGAGTCTAAAATCCAAACTGATTTCCTGATTTTTCGTTATGATATGTCACTCGCGGGTACGATGAGAAACTCTTCCAGACTTACGAATGAGGCCGTTCTGAATTGTACATTTTAGTGATGAATTAGCCATGTTAAAGTGAAATTGCCTGTTGTTTCCGTTTTGAAGGCTGTCGACATGGTGGGCACATGAAAATATAGTATTGACCAATTTAATGGTGATTCCCACGTTAGGATAAATGATCACATGATACCCACTGTTGTGCTGGGTAGGAACTTTGAGGCCATTAGCGCATTAATTTTACTGGTGCTTGCCACATAAAAATAAAGTGCTGAACTCCCTCTTGTTTTCATTGGACCATTATTTTATTTACCATTATTTATTTCATTAGCAGGAATGACGGGAATTCACGCATTTCAGCCAAATGTGTTATACCCGAAAGAAATGTATGGTGGAACAAAACGTGGCAGTTTAACATCGATGTCGACGATTTGGTTCACTGGTAGGTTAAACTAAACTGGCAGTGTGACAGATGTGCTTGTGTATCTCATCTGTACATACGCAGTAGTCTCTAGCAGGCTAAGAAAGTATGTTAGGCAAGTAGACAAGTAAGTCACAAGTTTAGCATGAGTATAGCGACGCTGGCATACGCCACGGTGCTCAAGGTACCGGTGAACACAATTTGTCCACCAACGTCCATACACGTGATAAACACCATTTGTGAGTACCAAGTTTGAAGGCATGTTATTTTTGACATGACTTCCACCTCGGCCAAGTGTCGGAGACTATCTGAACTCCTACCAATTAGTGGGTCACGGCCAAGGTTACCAATATAACCAAAAATACAATACAATAAATACAAATAGAAAAAAATGATGCACCGTTAGCATGTAGAGTTCGTAGTAATCATCCATAATTTACATCTCGACAAATGTGATTAACCGAGTTCTTTCCGCGATTTGGGCATAAGCCATAGCTACTAAGGCCCCTCTTATACCAAAATGAAGCGAGCGTCAGTAAAAATCAAAGACTCATGCCGAAGCTAAAGTAAGGACGATCCAGATACAAAACTTACGATACAAACCATACGTCCGGCACAAACACATACTTCACCTTACGCTTGCCTCTGTCCGTCTATCATGCCTGCACCTATCGATGAGAATCCATCCCATTAAGAATCGATGAAAAATTTCTATCTTACCCACTTACCACATCGAAAGCAGGAATCAAATCAGTGAAGGACGCCGTAAGGCAAGTGGACAATAAGCAAATAATTACTGGGCATAGTATGATTGGACAATACTGTTGATCACTTCCTAATCCTTCCTTGGGCGAGTGGTTTTACACGACATTTCCGCGATATCCGGCATTGGACCGGTGATCTCTTCAGATACCTCAACCTGACGTAGTGGCTGTGAGGTTTATTTCTCCCAAAATTGTGCGGTTTTCGAGTGTTTGTGGCATTTTTCAAAACATTGTCCGAGGATACTACTTGACTCTCGTCGAAACTACGGGTTGCCACGTAAATCAACCAACCATGATTAGACAATATCGAATTGACATATGTATGTCAAAATATATGGGTTCTTTAGATGAGGAAGAGGAATGATCTATGTGATGTCTCACCAATAGCAGACAGTAAGGTATCTTGACACAGGTTTCTTTCAAAATCCAGACTGTTTTAGACATATGCACCGACGGATCTGTTTAAATTTGTCAAAAGTATCGAGAACGTACAGAGAACGTATGAATTACACAGTTGTGAGGACTAAGAAGAGTGAGCATTTTTTATTCATATCGAGTGGGCCATCTATCGATTTAAAATTGAACCAGGGGTCTTTCGAATCTGGCAATACTTATGTCATTCTATTCTCTCATAAAATTCAGTATTTTATCCCTAATGAACGAAATGAATCGATTTACGCTTGAGCAAGGTTGGGATTTATTGGAAGACCATTCGTCGGAAATTGCTACAAAATCAAAAAAAAAAAAAATCGGACGAAGGTCATTTTCATCTTGGTGGGTACGTTAAAAAGCAAATTGCCGTATTTGGGACTCAGAAAACCCAAGCGTATTCTTACAGAAGCCAATGCACCCATTATGAATGCGGTTTGTGGAACGGAGGTATCATTGGCTTATATTTTTTTGAAAATGAGGACGGCGCAACCATTACTATTAATTGAGGTACATATCGCACCATGATAACCGATATTTTCGTGCTCACAACTTGCCACTGCTTAATTAGCCGAAATGGTGATGTCAGTTGGCTGCCAAGAAGCTGCGATTTGACACAGTTAAACTATTTTCGGTGTGGCGCCGTTAAAGACAAGCGTGTGAAGGTCAACATACACTCGAAAAAGTTCTCGAAAATTAGTCCGATCGAATAGGATACTGTTGGGTCAGCCCCGGCAGCCATATTAATGAAACAATATTTAATTTCTAAAAATTATTTTTGCAAAATTTTAAACCGTTTTTGTTTTATTGCATTTTTAAATTTAAACTTTTAAATGGCCCACCCGATATTTCAATGTTTTAATAAAGTAGTAGAGTATAAACTCGCTAAATTGCAGACAGCGCAGATATGTATCATAACCTTACTTATAGAAAAATCATCAAATGAAGAAATCAAGAAGACCGGCAGTGTATAATTCAAATCCTAGGGTGGTAGGGAACTGAAGATAGCAGCTCTTGTTTTTACTAGACTAACCGAAAGAGAGCACAGCATTACAAAGTTTCAAGTTTCACACCAGACTTCACTTTAATTTAAAAGTTTGTAAAAATTATTCAATACACACTCGTTGCCTCATTTTTTCAATCAGATATTAATAAATCTCAATAAACAGCGAAAATAAATTAAGCGTTTAAATTTGTGCAACATTATCTTAATTTGTGATCGCAACAAATTTTACGGACTTGGCTTTTGTTTTATTTTAATCGCCTTTTAAACGGCTTTGATTTCCTGTTCCGGTGCGTAGGTTTTAGTTAGAAACACACTCACATACTTACATACTTACACAAACACACACAAAAACTATATAAAGAAATAAAAACAAAAATAATAATAACAGCAACAACAATAACAATGGTATTGTGTTTAACTTAAAACGGATGCGGAAATGTAAAGACATTTGTTATTGAGTCGAAATCTACAAAAGAAAGTAAAAAATAACAAAAAAGAAAAATAAAAAAGAATATTAAGAAGCCATTTTATATCTTTTCAGCCTAAACACTTGAAAGTATTTTATTACAATTTGTTTTTTTTTTTATTTCTACTGCATTTTATTGGACCTTCAACACATTTGGCTTAAATATTTCATACTCAAGGTAGCAATTAAATTTTTATTTTTATTTTTTTTTTTTACAGTTTAAAATATTTTTAAAACACTCATCCACACACAAATTGCTTTAAAATTTACGCAAAAAAGTTTAAATATTATACCTTTACCTTGTTTCGTGAGTTGGAGGAAATGGAAATGAAAATAAATTTAAAGCCAAATGGCGTTTAGGAGGAGGAAAATGGAAAATAGTGCGTAAGTTATAAATTATAGAAAATGTAATAAAAAAACAAAAAACAAATAAAAAATAAAAGTGGCATGTACAAAAATTTTCTTTTATTATACATGTATATGAGTATTTTAACAACTTTCAGAAAATAAATTTAAAATAGAAAAAGCATATGTCGAAAGCAAACAATCCGTTAAGCTTATTATTAATACCCTACAATGAAATAAACTTTTCTAGATTATATTTGAGAAGGTCTATGACTAGAGTTTTTTTCTTTAAATTTTGGGTTTTCCGCATTCTTTTTACGGATCAAAAACTGATTTGTATGCTCAAGTACAAGAACAGGTTGTTTTATTGACAGTGGCGGTTCGAAATGAATTGCATTGTAGTTACTGCTCATTTTCTTTCGTTAAAATTGGCAAATGTATGTGATTCACTTTACTATGAATTTATTTGCTTGCAGTTTCAATTTATAAAGAAATTTGATTGGGTTCGTAATCCATTTCTCATAACGGATACTTCTGTATTAGATTTAACTTTAAATGAGATTCAACGAGAGTTAATCTTTATAACATTCAGAAGAATCAATGAATTCGTTTTGGATTAATTTGGATTATCCAATGATCGCCAAAAAAGCTCATTTTTGTGAACTCAGATTTTCAGTATTAACCAATATTAGAACTAACATTAACTCAAGATTGTTAATTACAGACGATATTAGAGTAGCATCGTAATTTTCACGACCAAATAATATATTTTTTTGATGCGCTATGGTCGCTTAACCTCAAAAATCATAAGCATTTTAGATTCTATGGAAAGTTTTTTTAGAATTTTTTTTTTTTTTCTAAAATGTGAGATTTTTGAAGAGGCTGCATCGTACATATTATTATAACTTTGAAACGACTTATTCGATATCGATAAGCCATATGCTAAAAAAAATTCCA
The DNA here is from genome assembly GCA_023159175.1 of Wohlfahrtia magnifica. Taxonomy (NCBI): domain Eukaryota; kingdom Metazoa; phylum Arthropoda; class Insecta; order Diptera; family Sarcophagidae; genus Wohlfahrtia; species Wohlfahrtia magnifica. The sequence goes on along the minus strand of JAKWBJ010000001.1, from coordinate 383,646 downwards.
AATTATACCAGCTTTAAGTCATTCTAATATATATTAATTCCCATAACATTTCATTAAGGAACACGGGGACTTCTCTAAGTCAATAAGCTGAACTCGATATTATTTTTAGACTCATTGAAATGGACCTACAGTTTAACACCGGCTCCGAACAGCAAATGCATTTAGAGAAGTTTTCAACAGTAGTAATACACATAACCAGTTACTAGCTAATGTTATGAGGTAATACCACTGTTGAAAATTGTTTTCTTTTTTCAAATAGTGTGGCCTAGTATTGAACCGATGACCTTCTGGTCGTATAAATTATAAAATTTTTGATTTCTAAAAATTCACAAAAAAAAAAATATAAAGCAGCAAATATTTACCTGTTTCACTATTTATTCATAAAGTTGCATATAATGGAAATAAAGTAAACCATAATTAATGAAAATCGATGGGTAAATATTTATTTAACTTCCAATAAAGTGAAAATTTTATTTCCATTTGTTGCTTAGTTTAATTTAAAAAACGTACTATTTTTTTTAGTAGACACTGTTACAAAAATCAGGTTGTGCACCTCTGCCGTTGAGTACATTGCTAAAAAGAATATACAAAAGCCGCAAAAACAACTATACGTGCTGTTTACAAATAACGAAATCGGTAACAACAGTAGCAGAAATGTAGTAAAAAAAATAAACGGAAACAACAAAAACAGGCAGAAAAGAAAACAAGTAACAGATTGCATCAACCAATTGATCCAATAATGCACGATAATACTCTCCTGTGATTGTGGATCCCTTTTCAAGATAATCGATGAGCAATATTCCGTGTGCATCTCAAAATACAGTGGCCATAACCTTGCCAGCCGATTTCGCTGTCTTCGCCTTCTTCGGAGCACTTCCACCAGCTTCCATCCATTGCTTCGATTGATTTTTGGTTTCAGGTGTGTAGAGGTGGATCATTTTCAATTAGGCGGTTATATACACAAATATGTTTATTGGCAATTGTAGCATATCTGGCTCACAAAATCTACAAACAGTCCTCGAAAAACCATTACATCCAAACAAAGTGACCGTATGGTGCTGTTTGTGGTTAGGCGACATCATCGGCTAGTAAATTTTCTGAAATGAACAAGGAAACGCCGCCGTTTTCTGCCACAATAAGCTAATGTTGGCAGTAGTGACCTCTGGTTTTAGCAGGATAGTGCCACAAGCACACAGCCAGCCAAACAATTCAGTTATTGCATGAGAAATTTCCCGGTCGCGTAATTTCTCAATTGGCCGCCTCGTACTTGTGATTTAACGCCGCTAGATTATTTACTCTGCGCCCATTTGAAACACCGGGTTTACGTGAGCAAACCACAAACAACTGACACTCCGAAATATGAAATTCGGCGCTGCATTAACGAGATAAGCGAAGCTTTGTGGCAAAATGTCGTTCAAAATTTTTTGAAAAGAGCAAACGCCTGTCGATGTTCATGAGGTGTCATGTTCCATTATTAACTTCCATATTTCTATTTTATATTGGGTAAGAATAAAACTGAATTTGTCAACAAAAAAAAAATAAATAAAAAAATTTTTGTGTTTTAAAGCCAATTTACTTCCTAATGCTTAAAATTAAAATTAAAAATTAAAATTATTCAAAAATTAATTTAAAAAAATGTGACACGGAAATATTTAATTCGGATTTTGAAAAATCTTATAGGAGTGAGAGAGAAGGTTTTCAGGCAGAAAGCCATTGCTCTGAGCGGCATTGAATCATTCACAAAAGTAGCAAAACGTAAACCTCAATAACATCCACAGATAATTCGGAGTTTTGGTGTTTGAGAGTGACCATACGACCGCAGATTTGATTTAATTTCACATTAAAATATAGAAGGCGGTTGGTTGCATTGTAATAACACTTTGCAACAAAATATAAAATAAAATAAATAAATAAATATATACCCATGACGTGATTATATATTTTTTTTTTTGATGGATGCTGTCGGGTACAATAAGAATCTGTCTCCAATATCTGAGTTAAGGTTACAAAATCGGTTTTTCGTTCCTATATCCCTTACGAGATAATAACTTTTTAGATGGTATTTATCTTATTTAAGTAACCTTTAGAGATTTGTATAAACCAATTTTCGACATAATTTTTTTGTTGCATAATCAAAATATACGAGGTCATTAATGGAGTAGGTTCATCGTCGTCATCGTCGGCCATATGAATAATATTATTGATATGGAGATTCTAAAGGGTAGCTAGAAATGGAATGTTAGATCACGAATATAAGATAATTCTTGGAAATAATTAATTATGTATTAAAGGAATAGCTACTCAATATTATGTAAAATATACTGGAACACCCTTCATATTGTAAAAATATAATGTTTTAAAGCAAGTAACGCAAACATAAAATAGATAAACACCATTTGAAATATAAAAACCTCATATGACGTTAACTTCATTAGCTGGTCAACGGCCTAGAAAAATACTGATGAGTCCGCATATTCTCTGTAAATGTGTTGCTTTGGCAAACATTTGTTTGCAAACGTCTATTGAAGACTTTATTGGCCCTGCACAGGTTCACCCATTGGAAATGTTGTGGTCTTCATTTGTAATCTATCTACATTAAGACAATTATCAAATTTAATAACTTAAAATAACAGAAGCAATGAAGTTCCAAGTGTATTCTTCTTGAGACTGTTTCGATTGGTGTTTTCGGAAAAAGCAGACAGGCATCCGCCCATTAATATTACGCGACGGAGGTTTGAATGGGCTATCTTCATTGCGATTAACACAAATTGCAGCTTGTCCATTAGATGGTCTGACCCCGGAGTATACATTTTAGGTCGCAGTGACATGGTCAGAAGAGCCTCTCCGACCCTAATAAATAATAATATAAAAAACGTCTATTTAGCTCTGCTAAATGTGAGCTCTTGAGAATGTGATAAAAATGCTAATGAAGTTCCATAATATCTTCCTATTTCGTTGCTACCTGTAATGGGAAAATTATTCGAAAAATTATTCCCTAGAAGGCTAAAGGAAATAATTCTTATTAAGCAACTAATACCTTTCCATCAATTCCGTTTCAGAGAAAAGCATTCAATGATTGCCTAAGTCCACCGAATAACCCATACAATAGAAGAAGCCCCCGAACAAAAGAAAGTTTGCTCGGCTATATTTTTGTATGGCACAAAGGTTTGCATTGCAAGCTAAGAACACAGCTGCCTGTACAATACCGAGTTGATAGAATCTTATTTGAAAAAGCGATATTTTAGAGTCAAACATCGAAATGACTACTCCAATATAAGGCAATTGCTGCGATTGTATTACAGGGCAGTATACTCGACCCTCTACTATATTTATTATATACAGCGGATATACCTTCCCTGGACAACGGCAACAAAATATCTTGGAATGTGGCTGGATTTTAACCCTAAGTGGAAAAAGCATATCAAAATTACAGCAACAGAGCTAAAACTTAAATACAATAAACTAAAATGGATCACTGGGAAAAAATCTGCAGTACCAATTGAAAATAAACGTCTTGCTTACAATCGAATATTGAAACCAGTGTGGACCTATGGAGTTCAAATCTGGGGATGTGCTGCAAGAAATTGAAATTAGCTGACATCTATCTTTCTTACATTTGACTCCAATAGCACGACGAAGCCACATACGCTACAATTGATTTACTTAAAGAAACTTTTGATGAGAGAATAATTTCAAGTAATGGTCCAATTAATTGGCCACTAAGATCGTTTGATTTAACCCCTTGGATTATTTTCTATGGGGTCATGTAAACTCACTAGTCTTCGTCGAAAAACTAGAGACAACATTAAACACGTGGGAATCAACATTCGAAGAGTTATTGGCGAAATATGGCTGCAAAAGCTTATAAAAATTGGTGTTCCAGATTACGTTTTGTACACGCCAACCGTGGTGTCTACACGGTCGAAATTATATTTGTACATTAATGTCATAAAATTTTCTATCCCAGAAGGCCAATTTCGTTGATATTAAAAATATAGTTTTCTGTTTTATTATGATTTAAATTTCTGTAACTTGAAGAAATCACCCGAAACGAACTTTAGCTTAAAATTCATATTTTAAATAAATTTTTAATAAACGAATTTGAAAATTCGTTCGACCTAATTTTAAAGCTTTTATACGAAGATTAGTGTGAAAAATAATCATGAATTCTAAAGTGTAATCAAATTTTCAAAATAATGATAACGTGTCCATTGATCAAAAATTTGGTAGAATAATTTCTATATAAAATAATATATCTTTTATAAGACTCTATCGCCAAAAATTCAAGCTTCATTGAGCGAAAGTTTGAAAAGTTAAAAGGAGAGAAAACGGTAGTTTGTTCAAACCGAAAAAAAAATTATCAAGCCATGGCTAAGCAGAATTTGTGCAAAACTAAAGCATTACATGATAGTTTTTTTAGTCAGAAAACTGTTACAGGCATACACAAATAAAAGTTTGTTGTCTAAGAAATTAAGGATTAACTTCAAATTGTTTGTAAAAGTAGAAGATATTTAAGCATTACAAAAAATCCAAAGATTTCTTAATTACTAATTTTAATTTATAGGTAATGACGTATAAATAGAATTTCCGATAATACGCTTGACGATTTGCTGAATTTTATAAAGTTATCTTTTAAATTCACTACATTTAAGAGGAACTGATAGATATATTCACTTTAGTAAGTAATTATTATGATCAAAAGGTGGACGTAGTTCTTGATATTAATATGTTACAAACATAATTAAAAATAAACTATACTTTCTCCAGTTACGATAGTGCAAACTATAAATAGAAAAAAAAAAAACAAAAACCTCAAACCAAATTTCCTTAACTTTGCTTTTTAGAGCGGATAAAGAGGTTGTTTCGGTATTTTTTTTTTCTCTATGATTTTCTGTAATAAAACACAGAAGTTTATGGCTCAAAGTGCGTGTGGTTGTTGTTGATACTGCTGTATTCTCTAATTTTAGTTTAGCCCATGCATTAGGCAATGCATTAAACTTTAAATCCAATTAGAACTTAGTTGGTGTGAGTATACATATCTTTGATTTAAAATTAAAAGAAAAAAAGAAAAGTTTAAAGAAAATTCAAAAAATTAAAACAAAATGTTTAAATTTAAAATATTGCGTTAATATTTCTGTAATAGTAAATACGCCTATTGGAAAATAAGTAAAAACACTTTAACAACAACTTTTTTGTTTGCTAAAATAATCTTAAAACTTATATTAGATACATATGGAGCGATAGAAAATTACTTGGCTTGGAATGTATACTACGTTGATCAAAAATTTTGTGGAATAACCCCCGTGTGGCGGTCCGATTTAAGTTTTTTTCTTTTTTGTTAAGTTGGTACATCTGTTGTTGATTATTCCGTTCCGATTACGGGGAACGCGTTTCTGCAGCCGAGAGGAAATAATGGAAAAATCGCAGGAAGCTCTAATGGACACCGAAAACCGAATATTAAAAATGCAAATATCAAGCTATGACGCCAAGACTTAGCGGGAGTTGATATTATAACAGATGTACATACCAACATGATATAACAAATGTACATACTAACCTAGCAAACAAATTCCAATCGGAACATTGGGGCCGTCACACGGGGTTTATTCAAGAATCTTTTTGATCAAGGTAGGATAAATGAAATGTACTTGTGTCAATAGAAAAGAAAATTTCAGAGTACTCAAATGACAGTACGCCCTTCTATTCTCTTCTTACCTCTCACCCATAAACTTAGACTTGCTGCAAGAAAACTTTCATCATGTGAAACTTCTGTTATTTAAACTGATTTCGATAAATGTTTAACTTTCTTGACTTTTGACTAAATTTTAGAAATTATTTAAACATTTACTTTTGACCTTTATTTCAATTCATCTAACAAAATTGTTAGGAAAGTACTAATTTTATGACATTTAATCACATTGTTGAAGTTTTTATGCATTTTTGCGAAAAATTGCAATAATAATCACAATAATAATAAATGTAAAGGGTATCCAAAATTCAGGTTATCATTTCAATTTTGCTAAAAGGAGACTTTTTTCAGAAATTAAAAATATTTTAATTTCTCTTTATTACAAATAGGTTTCGTTTAAAAATGAAAAATTATGTCGATCAAGTGACCCACCTTCTGGCTCGGCAGGCTCCCAATTTTTTACCAAAATTGTCAATCGCGTTTTTCAATAAACTGTTTTGGGATTATTGTTGTAAACTTTCGATTTCAAAAAACCCAACAAAAAAAGTCTGAGAGTGTCAAATCGCATGTTCTTGGTGCCCAATTTTCTCTTCCTCTAGGAGAAATAATGCGATTTACGAGCTTTTCTTTTAAAAGATCCATTGTTTCTCTTGTTGTGTGACAAGTGGCCCTATACTGTTGAAACCACATATTCTCTACGTCCAAATCATCAATTTTCGCGATTTCCATTGACTGTATTAGCATTTCTATTTTCCGTTTCAAAAAATTATGGTCCTTTAATTCCTCCGAACCATAAACCACACCAAACCGTAACTTTTTGTGGATGTCATGGATTCTCTTTACTGGAAGTGGGCTTCGTCGTTGAAGATTTTTTTTGTTAAAAAATTCTCATTTTTTCATTTCTTGTTTTTTGATGGCTCAAGAAACGAATTGCCGACGTAATGCATGTTCAGTTGGTTTCAATTCTGAGGTCAGTTGGATCTTTAAAATCTGGTGATCACGGTGCAAAATGTTGGAAAATGTGGATTGTTTGATACTTAATTGATGCAAACGATTTGGATCTTCTTCAACACTTCTGCTCACAGCTGATATATTCTCGTTTGAACGTCCACTACGTTGATAAATTCTGTATCTGTAATCATGAACGGATCCAGTTTCTTCATCAGCTTGATGGCACGATTTGTTGGAGCATTTTCTCTATCAAATTTTGTTCTAAATTTCCTAATTACATCTTCAAAACTTTTGCCATTAAAAAAAATGATTTAATAATAAAAAAACGTGGTTCCTGGGTTTTATTTGAAATTTTTTAAAATTTAACGTGATCAGTTCAAAACTAAATATATTTCTTTTTCACATCCTAGTTAATGTCATGGCGATGACTGTAATCGAAGGAAGAAGACGAAGTACTGGCTGTCGACGTTTGAACTACATCTTAAAAGGACAAAAATATAGTACGAGTAACAATTACCGAATGATTGGACAAGTGGGTATATAATAAAAATGTTTAAGAATGTGCCCTATTGGAGGGCCATTACACAGTTTATAAATTTATCGCAGTTAATACCAAAGTCCCATGCATTAATCTATAAATGCTGAATCTGCTCGTACGATATTGACAAAAAATTTTAAACATGACCCTGGTGGGCCGTAGAAGTTGTTTAAAGTGAAAGAATGTTTACCTGCTTACATACCGGAGGTAGTACATGAATATTTAAATATCAAACAGGAGAGATTTTTTTTTTAATATTTTAAAAATATATATTTTTTATTTTAGCTTAAATAATAACATTTTTTATAAATTTCTATTTATATTTTATGACCCTTAAAGCGTCAAAAATATTTGCGAACCACGTTATTATTGCAAACAAATCCCGAAATAAAAACATTTTTAGGCGTGTTGTAATGTGCCGCTGTGGTATAGTAGCTAAAACATCCATTACCAACCAGAAGGTCCAGGTCAGACCATCCGAAAAAGAGAGCTTGTTCAACAGCGGTATCACCACATGACATTAGCTAGTAACTGGTTATGCGTATTACTACTATTGAAAACTTCTTTAAATGCATTTGCCGTTCGGAGCCGGCATTAATCTGTAGGCCCCTTTCAATGAGTCGATAATATAATATCATCTTAGATATCATTTAAGATAATAATTAATGTGAGGCTAGCGAAACATGCCGGGTTTTAGCTAATATTAATTAAAAATAAAAGAAGTCAAGAACTTCATCATTAACTTATACCGCAATAAACAGACCGTCACCTGTAATGCAAAAAGGCCAATCATGATCTAATTTAATGGTAGAGATAAAAACCTAATAAAATGAAAAATATTGTGATAATCTCTCGTCAATAGGATATGAATACAATGATGATTTTATTTTTGGAGACAAATGTACTTTTTCTTATTTATTTGTTTTCCTAAGTGGTGTTGAATGCAGCCTTTTTCAATTAAATTTTAATTAACCAAAATAACCTTATAACAGGGAAACATTTAAAAAAAGTAATGCATGCTATCATTTACTAATAGATTTTGGTAATCGGGGGCTTATATATTTTTTTTTAATTTCGGTTTTTATAAGTTTTTACTTTTTAGTAAGTTAAGATTTTACATAATTAATATTAAACCTATAGAAATAATAATTTCTGATAACAATTTCTCAATTTACCAAAGCAGAAACTAAATCATGCCCCATCATCAGGGTTGTCACATCTGTCGATTTTAATATTTATTGGCATCCTAATTTTTGGGTTGGCAACGTTTTGTGAATTAATTGGCGATTTTGTTGGCTATTTTTGATAAAAAATACGAAGAATTAAAATTATTATTTTGGTATTTTTATGTATGACATTCGTGAACATGGTGCATTTTAATGTGTCGATTATATATGGCAGCCGAACTTCAATTATGTTCTCGGCAACGAGAAATTGTAGTTGCCTATATGCAATTGAAACCAATAGATTTTTAGTTTCCAGTTTACTTATGTAATGCAATTTCCGGCAACTGGCAATGAAATATTGAAACAATGTGTTTGCTTGAAAAATTCATACATATACATACCTCAGGGCTATGAAGTATATCACATCATCATTTCAAAAGTCTCTTCTCCTCTCTCTAAATTCACTGAAAAGCTTCAAATCGGATAGTATTTCACTTATAAGCTTATAAGTGTATGAAAGTACGAAAAACCATTTTTTCCCCGTAATGAAAAATTTTTGAGATTTTTAGAAAATTTCAAAAACTGAATCTTGTAGCATCTTGTAGATAGCATTTATTAGAAAAATAGTATAACTTTTCAGGTATTTTATCTTCGTTCTTTTTTGTCGCATAGTGTAATTGAATTCCAATACAAGGCAATGTGAAATGTGTTGAAGAAAAAGTGTATAACGTTTTAAATATATAACAACAATGAGACTATAACCAAATATCTATAACCAAAATATATTTTATATTAACCATACAAATTATTTTTTATAGTTTTCTAGTTTTCAGTAAACTATAAACTATGTTTAAGTAAACATTGTACACTTTTTGTTGTTGCTAATATAAATTAATAAAATTAACAAAATATATATTATGGCGAATTTTTTCCACTTTTGGCAAAATGTAAGAATTCGGAACAAATTATTTTTTATTTGTCATAAACTTTTTTTATTATTTAAAAAAAATATAAATTTTATTTGCAAATTGTAAAAAAAATGATTTGGCGATTTTAACGATTTTTGAAATTGAATTTGGCGAAAAAACATTTAAAAAAATCTGACAGCCCTGGCCATCATAAATAATAACTTCACTACTCAGTGTCTGCGTGTATACTGATGTTTGAAAAGCTTCGCTCGATTGTGTAAAAACAAAACACTCTCTGTCTCCTCTAGTCGTGCTGACAAGCCGCGGTGTATCGTCTATTCGCCTCTTAAAGTCAATTCTGTTGTACGGCAGTGAAGCCTGGCTTGTGTCTAACATCGTTACAAAAAAGGTACTGGTATTTATCAACAAGTGCCTTAGAATCATATGCAATATATTCAGGCCTAATAACATAGAGCTATAGAACAACAGTCAACATAGAGCTATAGAATTTAAAAATTAAGACCATATACTGGCGCAGAGAAGGCAAGGAAAGTGGAGATGGATCGTTTATACCTTCAGAATAAATCCAAATACCCCACTTGAGTTGAATCCCCAAGGATTAAGTAACCATGGTCGACCAAGAAACCTTTATCGACGCACAATTATCCAGGAACTAAGGCAAAACTATCTTACATGAAAAAAGGCAAATCCAACAGCGGCAGACCGTGCAAAATGGATATGCTTTGTGGAAGCTCTATGCTCCCAAGAGGAGTAACGGAAAAAAAATTTATTAAAATAAATAACTTTTTAAACAATAACCAATGGGTCAACATAGATGTATAGACTGCTGTATTATAAGTTGATTGCTATTTCAGAGTATTTGAAAGACTGTGATGGCGTTGGCTATTAAAAAGGTGAGATTTTAATTTTGCTATGGGAAGAAAAGGATAAATTTCTCTATTAAAGAAAAAACAAATTAAACTTTGAAATTTAAATTTAGTGCGAAAAAAATCTAGAATTTGATAAAGTATTTGCAAAGAAATTTGTAATTCTTTAAAACCTTGCTATAGACACATACATATGTATTTAATTATTTTTTTTTTTGTGTTGTAATGAAAATCTCCCATTAGGAAGAAATATTCAGCTATACTACCATAGAATGGTTTACGAGTATTTGTTAGCCTATCAAAGATTTAATCAATCAACTTTTTGACTCATTGAAAATAATTTTTAATTCAAAAAAAAGAAAGAAAAGAGAGAAAAAATGAAAGAATCTTTTAAATGAAACCAACCATGAGATTGAACAGGTCATTATAACGAGTACGTTTTGACTGTCTGTCCGTCTATTAGTGTTTGTGAAACGCAATGTAAAAAAACGACCAGTTAATTTATAAAATCCTGTGCAACCAAACGCATATAAGCAAGTGTGTGTATGGAAATCAAATCTAAATGTTTTAATAACATGAACGGAACGAATAGAGAGGCAAATACATATTTTTATATGCATTTTTTTGTAATTTAACAACAACAACAAAAAAAAAGTAATTTCAATCAAAGTATGAACAAAATAAAAATGTGTGTTTAAATTAAACAAAAAAGGGATATAAAACAACAGACATTTATAACAATGGTTTTATAAACAAAATGCGTTTGATTACAAAAAATAAATTTAAAAAAAAAAATTATAAATTGAAAAAAAAGTGCAAAAAATACGCACAAATACTAAATATAGTATAAAATGCGGAATAAAAAGTACGCATATAAGAGTGTATCAAAAGAAGAGTTTGAGTTCTTTGTGTTGGCACAAACGAAAAAATAAAAAATAAAAATAAAAATGAAAAACAAAATGCAAAATAAAGAATGAAATAGATTGATGAAATGGACGGACGGACATATAAACGCATATTTAGACAGACGCATGGACGAACCATGAATGGATGGTTGGACTTATAAACGATTAAATTGGATGCAGAAAACTAAATATGAAAAATAGAAACACAAAAAGAAAGAGCCTGTATGTGCCTGTGTGTGTGTGTGCTTGTGTGTGTGTATGTGTAGCAAACAAAAAAGGGGTCTAAATATTGGAAAAAATGCAAAAATTAAAGAAAAAAAATGGTCTGTATGAACCACTTCAATTACAAAAAAAGGAAAGAAAAAAATGCAAAACCTAAGCAAACTAAAACCAAAACTCAACAACAATATCAACATAAATATGTCTACGAAATATGTTGCCTATGTACATACATACACACAAACAATTGCTTCTATTTACACATATGCGTTTAATAATAAAAGCATATTGCTTGTGCGTGTTTGCTACTATTCCTCAAAAAAAAAAGAAAAAAAAATCAAAATACTTTTACAAAAACAACAACAACAGCAACAAATGAAAGAAATCATCAAAATTAGAGAATGGTGCAGGAAATAAGCCCAAAGATTGGCCAACAAAAACTGCAACAACAGCAACGATGTTAGGGTATTAGCGGTAGCAACCAAAAAGTAACACAGCCTGAGTTAGATAATTAGAACTAAAACTTAGAAAGGTTCATATTGTTTTTTTAAACAATAAATGAACTAAAATATGTTTTTTAATTTTTTATAATACAATTTATATGTAATTCATCCAGTTTTCAGGCTTATATTGAGTTCTATTTCTGTAATTTATCTAATCTAGTTTATCATATCACTTGTACTCCGTAACTCTGGTATTTCAATTCGTGGGGCTTTGGATGAAAAAGTGAATATGAAATCAATGCTACAAATGCTGCATTAACCGGAGATGTATGAAGAAAAAAATTAAATGCAATGAAGCTTATCTCCTGTTCATTGTGTCGTAAGAACTTTAGGCGTAAATATCAGATTCACACATCCGGAGCTAACACACTTCGATGTTTCGAAATGCCATGATATATTCAGTTTTGTGTAGTTACTTTTCCCCCAACACTAGAAAAATAATAACTGAAAATACAAACAAGTAGGGGAGAGAAAAATTCGACGAAAAGTGAAAAGCAGTAAAAACTTCTACCTTGTGCTCATACCTTTCTGTACTAATAATTACGGTATTTATCTTGCAAAATGGTTTATTCGATGCACCTTTCGGTCACCCTATTTTCTGAAAAATAATTAGTCAGGATAATTTAAACATATTTTCATACGATGCTATGGCCGGAAGGCGTAGATAAAGCAATAATAAGATCGCACCTTTTCCAGATATGTGGAATCGCTGAGAAGTTTATCTTTCAATATTCTACAACTGTTATGAAAATGCAACTGTTGATGAACGGTTGGTAGTTTTGTCTTTTTACACAACAAATGCCTTCAAATGCCAAATATGGCCTTAAATTTTGCCTGGCTGTGGGCTCCGAATTAGACTATGTGTGCAAAGTCCAATCATATCTTGGAAAATACATAAATTTGTAGCCTGAAAAAAATCAGCTGAAGCGTTTTGGATCACACTGGAGGCTTGAAAGGTCAAAACACTTCTGATAACAAGTTTTGAAAAAAACATCAACTCGAAATAAAATACTACTTTAGCTTCATTAACAATTAAGACACATGCATATGTCCGTATATACATTTATTTTACGAAATTAGTTCCGAATTTGGAGATTCCCCTTATAGCTATTATAGAAAAGAAGCATCAACCCAGAAACTTTTAATTAAAGCAGTTATTTTAGACAAAAGCAATTACTTCACAATTGCACAACTTTTTGTCAATTTAGTAAAGATATTGAATGAAGATTTGAATTAAAGCTTAATTTTGCTATTTGTGACAGTCGCTGCACCGTATAAAGTAAAAGCTGCCAAAGCAACAAAGTTGTTTTACCCTAAACTAACATATGTTATCAGATCAAGTCCATAGGATGACACATAGATAGCGTTACTAGAATTTTATCCATATAATTTTTATTTAGTACTAGTTAAAACCCGGCGTGCTTCGCTATACATCTTAATTATTCATATGGATTTCAATGTTGCCCTTGTATAATTTGATGATTTTATCTATAAAGATTTTCCAAATATAAGAAGTTTTATATTTAATTAATATGGGAAGTACCACACCCTCTTTTCCTAGTGAGCCCATTTTTGTCTAAAATATTCATATTGATACTAAAGTGCATTCGACAAAATTTTAGGACTCTAACTGTTATATTTTCTTAGATACCAATTTAATTAATATTTATATATTTAATTTAATATTTTTATAGAAGGTGACACGCCTATTACAGCAAGACTGCCTATTTTGTTCATATAGATGTCAAAGTTTTCCATACACAATTTGAGGAATCTAACTGTTGCAGTTTTTGAGATATGCGACATTAAATACCTATTGGGTATGTAGGCGTGGCACCTCGCTTACTTGAAATTTTAAAATAAAAAGTAGCCTATAGTATAGTATATACAGGAAATTACTGTTAAGAAAATCGGCCAGTCGTTTAGCCGTCTATAAACTTCAAAGAAACAAAAGCGTGTTTTTTATAAAGCGTGTTTTTTATAGAGGTATAGAACTTTAAGTTGGCATTACTTTTCAAGATGACGACCGGTTTAACAGCTGTCAAGTGATTTATTCTCAGTTTGATTTGGCAATTCATCATGAATAGACTCATGCCCGGGGAAGATTCGTCAAATGGGCCCAAAACGAGATTACCGTTGTTCCCGATTTTCATAAGCGAATTTTGTTTAGCGATGAAGCGCACTTCTGGTTGAATGGCTACGTCAACAAACAAAACTGCCGCATTTGAAGTGAAGGTAATCCTCAAGTGTATGTGGAAACACCGTTACATGCAGAAAAACTGACTGTTTGGTGCGCTTTACGGGCTGGTGGAATTATTGGTCCGTATTTTTTCAAAAACGATGGTGGCCAGAACGTTACGATCAATGGTGATCGGTATAGAGCCATGATTACTAACTTTTTCATTCCTGAATTGAATAACCATGATGTCCCGGAATGTGGTTTCAAAAGGACGGCGCAACATGTCACACAGCTCGTGCCACAATAGATTTATTGAAAGACACGTTTGGTGACCGCCTAATTTCACGTTTTGGACCTGTGAATTAGCTTCCAAGATCTTGTGATTTAACACCGTTAGACTACTTTCTGTGGGGCTATGTAAAGTCATGGGTCTATGCGGTAAAGCCACAAACGCTTGACTATTTGGAAGACAACATTCGCCGTGTTATTGCCGATATACGGCCACAAATGTTGGAAAAATCATCGAAAATTGGACGTTCCGCGCCAGCCGTGGTGGTCAGATGCCAGAAATCATATTTAAAATATAATGCCACAAAATTATCTTTCGGATAAATAAAATTCATGTCAATCGAATAATCCATCGTTGTTTTATTGCAACTTAAAGTTCTATACCTCTATAAAAAACACCCCTTATATATAGATTAACTTCAAACGATACGTGTGCAAATCCGACTATTGATTCGTGAGTTATAGCATTTTGTGTGAAGCAACTTTTGTTATTGAAAAAAAAAAAACAGAAAAAAGGTAATTTTGAGAAAGAATTGCACTTTGATTAAAAAAAAAATACAGTGGAAACCAAACAATGGCTTGATAAACATTATCCGAACAGTGCTCTATCGAGACAAATGGTAGAGAAGAGGTTTGCTGAACTTAAACGTGGTCGTACCAGCACAACTGTTGCAGAACGCTGTGGACGCCCAAATGAGGCTGTTATTCCTGAAAACATCAAAAAATCTACAAATTGGTGACGAACGACCGCAAATTGAAGTTGCACGAGTTAGCTGACACTGTAAAGATATCAGATGGTAGTGTTATTACCATTTTACATGAACATTTGGGTATGCGAAAGCTCTGTACAAATGGAGTCGCTTTTGCTCACTGTTGACCAAAATCAAGAATGTGTTGATGATGATGCAAAACTACATGAGTAGAACTTTGGATTGCTCCCATATCCACTGTATTCTCCAGATTTAGCCCTCAGCGCCTTTTTCTTGTTTTCAGAACTCAAGATAATGCTGTCTGGAAAGAAATTAAAGTACAATGATGAAGTAGTTGCTGAAATTGAGGACTATTTTGATAAGAAAAGAAAACAAAGGCAACTATGTTGAATAACAAAAACCAAGTTTAAATCAATATTTTGTTGCTTATTCCAACAACAAATACATGCCAACAAAAAAAATCTGTGTTGTTTTACTAAAAATGTAAATTATGTATTCGGATCTCCGTAGAAGTTTTGAAGTACAATTTTGGTTTCTATTTTGTTGTATTATTTTTGTATTGTAATTTTTACATCAAACTTAAAATATATTTAAAAGATATTGAATTGTTGTAAAAACCTTTTTTTCTATTATTTAAGAAGAAATTTTTTTTAGAGCTTATTTTAAAAATGTTAGATCATATTTTCAAATTTTTACTACATATTTATGTGCATAAAACATTTTTTATGAGCACATTTCTGGTGTCTCTGTTTATATATTAAGTATATTTATAAAGTATTATTACGAAAATGAAAACACCTAAAAAGCTACATCAACGTTTAAAGCTTTCAACTTTATTATGGAAGTTATTCAAATGGTTGGTGTCGAGGCTACGTTCACTCTCTCAAGGCTATATTTATTTGAACAGTGACGCTAAAACCACTATGTAATTCACTATATGTAATTCAAATCTTAACAGAATCTGAATTTAGGTTGTAGAATGTACAAGAATATTCGAAACTAATTTTAATTGACAATAAAAGCCGCAGCATTCTCCTAAGTCAATCAGTTATAATTTTACAATCATAGAGTGAAGTCGTACTAAGAGTTGAGTATTGAATAGACTTGTATATTAAGAGGAAGTTAAATAAGTTCGACATCCATATATATCAAAATAAATTGTCCTATGTTTGTCACTTTATAATTCGAGAACAACTAAACCGATTTACAAACCCAGTATGCGTTGGAAAGGTGTAATTTCACTGATGGCTTTGTTCAACTGGACGTTGTCTCGCCCATATTCATTTTTTTATATGTTTAAAACGGTAATAGTAAGAGTTTCTAAATTTGGCCCAAATAACTTTGTGGTCAGTAAAAATCATCAGTCAAAAAATTGGGGATTTGGATAAGTGGGAGTGGCACCTCTTATATCAAGTAAATACTGATTTTTGTATATCGTGGGAACGGTAATAATGGAGGGTTCTGAATTTGGTTTAAATTTCTTCGTAGTCAATATACTATATTATTAGTCAAAATATAGGCGAAATTGAATAAGTGGATGTGGCACCTCCCATACAAAGTATTTATTAATTTTTTCATATCTAGAGAACTGTTACGATGGCAGTTTCTGAACTTGGTCTGAATGACTTGGTAGTCAATACAAACCACTAATTTAAATAAGTTCATTTTTTCTTCCAGCAGTGCGGGAGAGGTTACTTTAGTTGTGTATAAAGTGAAGTTGGAAATAAAGACTGTATAAAAATAAATTCGCTTTTTTGGTGGATTTATTTTAACGCAACTTAAATGAACTGAAATGTTTTAAAAAGGTCAAAACGTAACAATACGCCTTATATATAAACACTACTTCTAACCAACAAATCTCTGCTGTTTACACATACTTTTCCTTTAACGCATATTCACAATTCAAAAGTTGAGTGCATTTCAAACAAAAAAAAGCATCCCAATGAAATAAAAAATAATTTGAACTAAAATATGCGTTCGTTTCTAAATGCAAAAATCTAGAAAATTAAAACAAACCAATCCGAATCGAAATGTATCATCATCTCATAACGATTTACGCATGATGAGATTTTGGTTGATTGTGTGATTGACAACAAGGTTTATTACGATTTTTTTTTTATTTTGAATTTTTTTAATATTTTTCTTTTTTGCTTATTTTTTCAATTTTCTTTTCTTTTTTAATTTTTCATTTTTAATCTATTTTTTTTTTTTTTTTTTTTTTTTTGTAGTGTTTGTAGTAGTTATTGTAAAATGGATAAAAATTGTCAACAGCAACGCATAACCACCAACTAAACAAATGCAGATAAAAGGGTGACCAGTTTTTTCTTATGTGAGTCACCTATAAAAGTCACAAATTGAATGAAAAGAAAGAAGGAAGATTCAAAGAAAACTGAATTTCCTTAGTTTTTATGAAAAACATACTGATATTGAACGATCGAAGAATAAAGGCCGCGGACGTCATAATGAGACATTGTGACAAGCGCTGACAATGGTAAGGCATCGATGAATGAAAAATTGTCATAGATAGCACAAGTTTGATTTTGTGTTGATTTTTTCTTCGTTTATTAGTGCGTCCTAACAGACAATATCATCAAGAAACATTCTTAGTTAATTCGTTAACGGGGGTAGTCAATGCTACAATTGAATGAAGTTTTTCACCGTTTTAAAGTTGAAACATACAATTATCATAACATACCAAAAACCAAAAAACAATCAAAACAGTGGGTTTCTTTAGTTAAGCCTGTACCAGAGAAGGATTATTCGATCTATGGGATTTTGACTGATATGTCGTTCATATCGATTACCTTGAAAATGGTAAAACTACTTACGCGCGGATAATATTTAACACTTTTAACCGATTTTATCCTGCATTTTCTTCAGATTTAATTCCTTGCTGCTGTTTATTATTTCGAAATTTGAAGAAATGGCTGAATGATAAGAGGTTGGCTAAAAAACAGACTTAGTTTATTTTTGAGGGTTTTGAAAAATCGTATTATTTGAAGAGAATAAGAAAACTGAGAAACGTTAATCTAAATTAACAGTAGAGATATAAACTTTTGTTAACAATCCACGGAATTTTCAAACTGCCTTCTTATTCTGTTGCTTTAAAAATAATCCTCCCTTGATATGCACAAAATACTTTTGTCAGTGTCCTTTGCTAACACTAAGCTAATAACAGGCCACACACTAAGTCCATACGATTCTTATTTAGTACTAACCTTGAATTAATACGTGTATAAATTTGACAGCAATCGGACTATTGATTTTGTGTGAAGCAACATTTGTTATTGAAAAAAATGGGATTTTCGAGTTTTGATAAAGCATTGCTTTTTTATAAAAAAAAAAAAACAGTGGAAAACAAACAATGGCTTGATAAACATTATCCGAACGCTGCTCCAGCGAGACAAATGGTAGTGTTGCGGAACAAATAAAAAACAGCTACGTTAGCATACATTTATTTTAATACCAAAATGTGCAACAATGTAGTGTTTACTCATGACCTCCTTCTTTCTCTTCTTTTTTGTCAAATTCGTTTACTAAAATTCATTTATAAAAAAACCGAACTCGAGGTAGAATAAAAAAAGAAAACAGCTGTTAAGCAAATGGGTAAAACTGAGTACATTGGGCACAAGTGCATGTAAAAAATTAATAATTATTTGTTGAACGTAATAATTCTTTTTAAATAAAATCTAACAGACTTTAGCTGTAAACTTAAATAGCTGAAAATACGCCTTTTATTTTACCCGACGGTTTAACAGGTAGAGAATTTTTTTGAATTTAAACGTGGTCGTACCAGCACAAATGATGCAGAGCGCAGTGGACACCCAAATGAGGCTGATATTCCACAAATTGGTTATGTACGATCGCAAATTGAAGGTGCACGAGATAGCTGAAATTGTAAAGATATCAGATGGTAGTGTTTTTACCATACACAGAAAAAACAATAAGAGTTAAATTTAATATTTTACAAAAATTTTAATACTGAACACATATTTGGCTTCTGAGTATGAATGTTCAGTTAAATTTAATTTCAACTGAACGAACGAAGTATGCTCCTTCATATGTAGATTTAAAGTTTTGTTCAGATTTTTTTGAAAATTTTTCAAAACTTAGTCCTGAACTATTATTAAGAAAAACAGAATAAAATATTTAGTCAATTTTATCATAGAAAATGTAAAATGTTCCGTTCGATAAACACTAACATCAAAAATAACGAATGCTTCGTTAAAACAGCCTGAATGCAAAACTACATTTTATCAAATTTAAACGGACACAGTCACATTAACACAGACGTCAAAAATTACCCAACAAACAATTCCAAAAGTGCTATAGTAGTTTTGATTGACCGTGCACATTGCCTTTACCCGCTCAATATTACCGTTTTGTGTCCGTACAAAAGTATTTTTTGCACATTTAACTTATGTGCCTTATATTTTAAGAATTGTCGAACTTTTTTCATAGAATAAATCACAGTTAGCTGCGTTTAACAACAAAATTTAAATAAGTGAACTTTACTTTACTTCAGAAAACTAATCAATGGCTTTGTTGTTCAAATAAATTCCTTGAAAAGTCAGTAGATTGCAAGGACCGAAATGCCATCGCTTAATTTCATATGTTTAGCAGAGATCTTTTAAGCAGTAATCTTTAATTATTAACATACCTGCACGATGGCTTATCTGCACAAAAGTTCTTGCAAGTGTTAGTTGTGCAGGTAAGTCAAAACTAGTGTATAATTAAAACTAATATAAGAATTTACATGGACATATGTTCATAAATGACACTTTTTTTCTCTAAGGAAAAACTAAAAAAAATATATACACTAGGCGACATGATAATTTTGCTGAGGACAAAACAGTTTGAAATGAATTTTATAAATATCTGAAAATTGATTTTATTACTATTAATTTATATGTACTTTCAAATGTCGCCTAGTGTTTATTGAATATATACGACGAACAATAATTTCGATTTCTACCAAAACGAAAATTGTTTTTGTTCGAAAAATGTTTGTTGGGATTAAACACCAAAAATTTTTATAAAAAAGCCAGTTTTTGTCCAAACATCATTTTGGAATAGAAAGTCGTGTATAAAAAAAAAATTCGATCCACTTTCAAGGATATTAAGTAAAAATGCTGAATGAAGCTAATGAAAAGCAAGACACTGTGTGCATTAGATGTGAAAAAAATCCTTTAAAAAAATATATTTTTAGGACCGTTATTACTACAGATGAGGAAGAAAAATTGTTTAATTGGACGTATTTTTGATAAAAGACGAAATAAATCTTTTCTAAATGAATGGCCAGTTTCAAAGGATGCAAAAGCCGCAGATTTGGCAAGATTTGATATCTTACGATTGTGCTATTCGTAATTGGAAGGTTTTAATATTTCATTTTTTATTTAGACGAATATGTTAAGATCATGAAATGGAATATCCGAATACAAATTTATCAATAAATAAATGGCCTCGATTGAAATAAGATATTGTTAAAAATTATTCAGTAAGTAATGTATATTCCAAAACTTGTAATTTGTTGTTAATATGAATTATGTGCGTGTTAATATTATGTTTTATATATACATATATATTTATGTTACATATTGTTTAGCTCTATACATATATAAAAAAATATTTTTGGTTTTTTTTTAATAAAAAAACTTATAGTAATAAAAATAAATAGTCGTTTTATTCAAATAACGCATCTGACAAAAAAACTATAATTTAATTGTTAATACATATATTGAATGTGCAAAGGTAATTTTAGAATATACATTTAGTTGACATAAACTGACTGGGCATATTTATTTATTGAACATACATTTAATAGTAGTAAAACTAAACAAATGTAGTATGTATTTGAACCATGGTTGGCAACCCACTGGGTAACCCAATAAATGCGGTGTGGTTATTATAAAGGGTCCGCCAAATAAATTTTTTTTCTGAAAATGCTATAGAAAAAAACTACTGAAAATTTTCTCAAATTTCGTTATTTATTTGAAAGTAAAATCCTTCCGGTTAATAATGGAAAATAATCTCATTTAAATGGCTGCCTCGGCTGCCATGCAGCAGCCTACACGATCGGTCCAATTTTTAAACACATTATCGATTGTGTGCAGCTGTATTTGACCAATGGCTTCACAAATATTGTCCTTTAAAGCGTCAATTGTCTCTGGCTTGTTGGCGTAACACTTATCTTTGACGGTACCCCACAAATAATAATCCAACGGTGTCAAATCGCAGCTTTGAGGTGGCCAAACGACATTAGCTCTGCGGCTGATAATGCGATCTTCTAAAACAAGGCGCAAAACATCGAGTGTAGCTTCCGTTGTGTGGCACGTAGCGCCGTCCTGTTGAAACAAAATGTTGCTAATATCCTCCTCTCCAATTTTTGTGAACAAAAGTTCGTTCAACATGGCCCGATAACGATCGCCATTGACTGTAACGGCCACTCCTTGCTCATTTTCGAAAAATGAAGAAAAATGGCCCAGTTATGCCTCTGCACCAAAATCCGCACCAAACAGTGACTCGTCTTGGGTGTATCGGCTTTTCAATGTATGCGTGCGGGTTTTCTGTGCCCCAAATGCGACAAAATTACTTGTTTACATACCCGCCAAGATCAAAATGAGTTTCATCTGAAAAGATGATTTTTTTTGGCAAAATCGGCATCTTCTGTAAGTCGATTTTAGCCCCACTTAGCGAAGCGAAAACGCATTGGACACAATCATATTCGTTCAGCGGAAGGATAAAAATAATTATCTGTCAAATCAGACATGTGCTAAGTGTTACGCCCTAGATAGTTTGTGAAAATGTAGTCCGTAAGTCGAAATGTCTTTAAACGATATGAATATGTGTTGCGTTTGCTTCCCTTACACTTTAAAAAAAATACGGAGAATCCACGTTTTGTTAACCGTAGAACAAGGTAAATGTGTTAAAGCGAATGTGTTCCATAATACAAACATGTGTTATAGCGAAATGCAATGTAAAGGAAGCCTGTAAAAAGAGGTGTGTGTATATTGTATTCGTTGCAACAGCCGACGGAGCAATGTTCGGAGAATACGGCGGCATTTGATCGTTTCTAATAATTGTTTTGAAACTTTTGCGACATGAGGTCGGGTGTTATCGTGTAAAAGAATAACTTAATTATATCTGCCTCTATATTCCGGCCGTTTGTCTCATAAAGCACAACTCAAACGAAGTAATTGCAGTCTGCTTCGATTATAGCACACAATGACGCCTTGATCCCATTAAGAGTGAAAAATTGCATTATAAATACTAAAGCAACGTGATTGTATAAACAAACAAAAAATATTGTCAATGTGAACGATATTTGAAAGCGTTTATAAAACCCATCAAAAAACTTAATAAAACCCGGTGGGTTGGATTTTTTTTAAAAACCCGGGTTTTTGCCAACCCTGATTTGAACGCACGTTCACTTCTTCAGGAGCGACAACAGCAACATCTACCATTTCAACATCAACGTCTGCATCAACAGCAATAACAGTATCTGCATCTGGCACACAACAACAACCATCTACAAATTGTGCAGGTATTGATATGGTAGTTTTAAATACGACGCCTGTGACATCAACAGCCACCGGTACTGTACCCACAATTACCTCTAGTAAGTCAGCAAATAATCCGGAGTTGGTTTAAAATTGAAATCGAAAAAATCAACTTCAACGGCTGCTGCCGCTGCTGCAGCTCTTGCACTTTAACAGCAAGCAGCGGCTGCAGTATCATCGGGAAGATTGAATTGAAGACTGAATATACGTTTTACTAGAAACTAAAAGTTTTATTTAATTTTCTACTACAACCATTCAAGGTGCAGAAAACGTAATAAATTTTCAAAAAAAACTACATATTTCTCGGTTTTCTACTACGTATTTTTTTCTGTGTACATTTGGGTATGTGAAAGCTCTGTTCACAGTGAGTACCGCGTTTTCTCACTGTTGATCAATAACAAGAATGTGTTAATGCTTCAAAACAATGGCAAAACTACATGAATTGCTTCCACAGTTCAATAGACTGAGAAAAGCGATAAGAACATGATTTTAGAAGAGATGGTACCTCAATAGAAGAGAATTAGGAGTATAGAGGATAATTGTGGGGTTTGGGGTGTGGCTTGGGTACATTGACGAATAAAGCAAACATACATACATCCATGAAAAATTGTTGAAAATTAAATATACGATTTTTATGCATTTATGGATAGATTGTGTGCTAAAAATGACTATGAACACCTAACATCATGGTTCTTAAGGCATTTTTAGTGGAAAAAATGGACAAAAGGCAATGTCTTCGAACCCATACGCATTTGATCAGTTCCTACAGTGACAAAGCTGACAAAGAACCTCTGACTATGTGTTTTTTCAGTTCAATAGACTGAGAAAAGCGATAAGAACATGATTTTAGAAGAGATGGTACATCCACCGTATTCGTCAGATTTGTTCCCCAACTCTTTTCCCTGTTTTCAGATCTCAAAAGAATGCTTGCTGGAAAGAAATTTAAGTCCAATGATGAAGTAATCGCTGAAATTAAAAACTATTTTGATGAGAAAGAGAAATCATACTATAAAAGTGATATCGAATAGTTGGAAAATCACTTTAATCGTTGCATCGCCATCGAATTCAATTATGTTGAATAACAAAATCGAGTTTTGTCAAAATATTGTTTTTTCTTACTTATCCTGCGGACTTATTGAATGATCTGTTATTCCTTGTAGTAGAGAATTCTAAGCTTTTGTGTTTTAGTACTTGTTTTACTTCTGTAGCACTTAACTTTCAGTTGGATTATGCTTGGTCGACAACTTTTCTTCAGGGATCTCTGCTTTGAGCGTTTATTTTCCGGTTAGCTATTCTTTCCATCTGGCCTTTGGGCGACCAAATGTTCTGCCACTAACCAACAACGTCGAGAATACTGTCTTGGCAGGCATATTAGGCTAAATAATTGCAGATGACCTGTCCATCGCAAGTGTTTTGACAGGTTTTTTTTCCAACATTTCCGCGTCGATGCAGCTGTTCCAATTTTTACTTGTAACGAAGAATTTTTCTATCGAAAACCAACAAAAGCTTTTCGTCAAATGTATATAGAAGGACTGGCGGTTTGAGCTAATGGTATAGCTTGACTTTGCTTCTTATGAAAAATGTTCTGATCGAAGTAGTTTTTCACTGGCCAGCAAAGTTAGGTCTTTGTTTTATGGTATCTCAGTCCATAAGTAAACGTGATTCTTGACCATATCCCGAGCCTTTAGAGTAGAGAGATAATCCAGATCATGAAAGAGACGTGCACCAGGTTGCTTAGCCTAAGGTCCCGTAAACATTGACCGTTACAAAGAAGATGTTGTACCGATTTATCTTCTTCCTTATTCTGACAGCTCCTACAATAGCCATAACAAGAGTAACCTATATTCTTAGACTTACGTTCAATACCCGTAAGAAGCATAATTGAATACCTCCTGAAAGTCAGGAGAGCCCTAGTCCTTTCCACCGACACAGAATATTAGAGCATTTTGGATATTCACCTGCACTCCATACTGCTCAACGCTCACTCATCTATCAATTTCGATAAAGAGCCCAAGGGAACACTTATGTTCCCCTTTGTAAGAGTCCCTCTCATAGATGTCCGCCTAAAAGAGTATTCATTAGTTAATGAATATCAGTGTGGCATGATTTCGCCCAAGTTGTGGCAGTGAGCGAATGCAGCTAAGGAAACATTTAGACCTAATTACGCTGGAACTGAGAGCATCCATCGATGCAAGACTGTCCATGTAGATATCAATATGCGAAGGTTCGAGATCTAGTTCGCAATACAGCTACCGATGGCAAAACCTCGTCCTGAAATACATCGAGCAGTCTGAAAGAGACCGAGGGGCCAAGTTCATCAGAATAAAACTCCGATCCCAAGCCCTTTCCTTTCTCCTTAGCAAAATCGCCCATAGTGGGTACTCTAATCCCATAGGTCTTACCGAAGTTCAGGGAAGTACTGCATAATCCGTCCGACGCCGGATTATGTAGTTTTATAAAGAGGATGTTTTAAAACTACCTGATCTTGTCGAAAGTCTCTGAAAATGCGAACCTTCTTGGATGTGGTTCTAAAAGTTTTCAAGCAGACCGAAGTGTTGTTCAAAGTGATTTGGTGAGAAGGTGACGATTGGTATCGATTTGGAATACGGAGGTCCTCTCTAGCATTAGTCTGAGTGAGAAAATCTGGTCAGTTTCAAGAGACTAGGCATGAAACCACATCAGTACAAACCAATGAGACTAATAACTTGATAGTTTTTTATATAGATATTTTAATATTCCTTGCTGTAAAACTTCTAACATATGTAAATATAGTATGTGTTCTATGCTGCCTTAACATGTTATTGTCATGTCCTAATGTCATTTGACTTCAGAGTTTTAAACTCATTTTCTGAAAACCTAAACAAATTATTCCTTTATTCACAACATCATGACTCAATGGTGGCCAAAGAGAAAACTGTATTTATGGTAGCAGTAGTAGTAAAACAATTTTAGTAGTGTGCGTTGAAGAAAAAAAACAACAGAGTAAATAACAAAAGAAATAAACGCAAAGCGAGATACATGTGCTGTCATCAACAGCAATTACACAACTGAATAAAATTGTTGTTTATTTGTTACTCTCTGTTGAATATATTCTCCTTTGGGTGTATACATACAGAGCCGATTAAATTTGTACACTTCGGTGCTACTTTGGCCAGATATGTCGTAAATAATCATAATTGTGTTTAGAAATAAATCTGGTCACCATGACACAAACTATAGAAGCATTTTAAGTACATTTGCATAAGTGTGTGTGTTTTGTATGTGTACTAGTGCGTATATGCATGTCCTATAGAATATTAGCACTTGGAAACGCTTGTATTCTCATATCACAAAGCATCACCAACGTGGTCTTGCAACGTTCATAGACATCAAATATCAGTATCAGTTACATCAACGATGACGCATTCAAAAACATTTGTCGGACGATGCAGTCAGTGAGTGGTTTCTGGTTGGTGGCAACCAAAACATTCTGTTAAACGCCATCTTACGAATTTCAATTCTTGCGTATCAAAAACTGTAACGTAACGAACCGAATTGAAGTTGAAAACTAAAAAAGAAGTAAACAATCACTCATACACTCACAGTCAGTGAATTTTTATTTTACGCATTTTTAATATTTGAATTGTATGGCATTATTTGATGAATTTCTAGCCCATAACCACTTGGAATATTTTGTTGATTTTATTGTTTGTTCGGCTGCTTGTTGGAGAGGAGTCATCATTATCAACGCAGTCATCGTCATTTAGATTTTAATGATGATCATGATGAGTCGCCATCGTGTATGCAGTTGTTGTTGAAATCATTTTTATTTTTGTTTGACTTGCCAATTGTTGGAGTGTTTGCAAATGCAAAAAAAATTCACTCACGCACACATATGCATTTGCAGAGTCCTTGGGTTGGGGTTTTTTTTGTGCCTGATATTCTATTTGCCAACGCATATTAATCCTGATGACAGTTAAATACAAAATACGTACATACTTATACACACGCATATGAAAACAAACACTTACGCATTCCAACTCATTCCCGTCCATTTCTATTCATATCCTTTCGTTTTGTAAAATTAAAAATAAAATTCGCGTTGAAATGTTTTCCATATATTTGTGTGTGCTTGTGTGTTTGTATGTTTTTATGAGAATTTTTGCATTTTGTTGCGTAAATTAATTTTTTTTTTTTAGATATTGCTGTTGTTTGTTTTGTTTTATTTCAACAATTTGTTTCATTTTTATTTTTTGTGCTGTTTTGTTGTTGCGTTTATTTAGTCAAGTCTACTATTCTATTATCCTGCACTTATGCAGGATAAAATTTGTTTCATATGTACACAATACCGATTACAAGTGGAAGAGTTCTGACGAAGTTTATTTTCAACGTAGGTTGTTTCAAAAAATTTCAGCAGTGAACAATTAGATTCCTTTTTAAAGGAGCAATATAATATATTGGGTGAATAGTGCTTGAAAACAAAGGATTAAAATTTATTATGGAATTGCCTGGACATTCGAGGCACTTCGAGTGATATGATCAATCTATTATTAGTTTTTTTTTAACGTTGTGAAGTGAACGTTGTTTTAACGTTTTGAAGATATAAACATATAAATAAAAATTTTATATTGGCTTGACACCGTCCAGTTGAAGTTAAGCCATCAGTGAAATTCCACGTTTTCAATGCATGTATTGGTTTGTAAATCGGTTTAGTAGTTCTCAAGTTATAACATGACGAACAGAGGACAACTTATTTTTATGTATATGGTATACGAGTAGATGTATTTTATTTTTTACCTTTAGAAGACTTGTCCGATTTTGAGATGGAGGCACTGTATATTACACAAAACAGAACCAAAACTTTATTGACAACCCGTCACGTAATAAAGTGGAAACATTAAATTTATTTGTTGTTGTTGTTATTGTTCTTGATGATGATGGATTTATTTGTTGCTGCTATTGCTGCTGTTGCTGTTATATTAAGTTGCTCTCATATTTGTAGTTGTTATTGTTAAATTTTCAACTTGTGGCATTTTAGAAGTGGTCTTATGCCCATCAGTCTTATTTTTTTTCGTTCTATTTGCAATTGTTTTTAATTTTATTTTTTTTTTCAAAATATATTACAATTTTTAATATTATTAATATGAATATACATACATATGAATGTATACAATAAAATAAAATAAAATAAAATTGATATTTATATTTAATTCGAGTTGGTTTGGTTTTTATTTATTAATAAAATTCTATTATTTGTGTATAATAATTATATTTTAATATACATAATTAAAGTCATTCATATACTTGTACATACATATGTACACTTGAATAACTTTGAAAAGTTCAGAAACATATTGTGTGGTAATGACTTTATTAAAAAATAGTTTTAATTAAATTTATTACTTATATATCATAGTGTTTTCAGGTGGTAATTTTCAACAGGATTTTTTTAAATTTCAGTTACGTTAACACTCGTCCGAAATTCCTTAAAATTAAGCACTTTTTGATATAAATTTGCTTTTTATCAGGTTTGGACAATCTGTTCTTCCGATCTGAATCTTTAAAAAAATATAATGGGTATCATGGTTCGGATCATTTTTACTAGAAAGGAATAATACATTAATTTTTACTAAGAAAATTTGAATGGCATTAACACCACAATTTTCCGACATGAGTACATTTATTGGGAATACTACCTTTATTAAAAAGTTTTCGGAATAATCATCGTGTGGCAAGCCCATCGTTCCGATTTGAGTTTTTTTTTGTCTTCGTGTTAAGTTAGTACATCTGTTGTTACAAAAGCTACGTCGCCAAGAGTGGTTGACGACGACATTTATTTGGAATTGGTATGAACTGTTTCCTGATTATTTCAATCCATCTAAATGCAAAACTATTGACCAGCAGTTGCTTGGTTTTTGCAGAAGATGCAAGCTTGGACAATAATCGCCTTTTAAGCCTGAAAAATAGGAATTAAATTTTGACTATTAATTTTTTTTAAACGTGTTAGGTTTGGAAACCCCAAACTAGTTGGTGGTTTAGTTAGTTACTCCAATTGCCTTTTTTATCTGCCAAATGCCTTATTTCACTTCAACTATATCCTGAAGTTCTGCTTCGAGATGGAGCCGTCTTCCCAATGTATGAACAGGTCTAAATGAATCAGTGGCGAAGACCAGTGGTTCAATTATCCAGACTAAATATTTATTATTCAGTGAATTTTCAGCTTGGTAGAGCTCATCACAGTCATCGTATATTCCTCCAAACAAATCAACGATCTGTTCCTCAGAATAGCAAGAAGTCGAGCACTTAAAGCTATGTATGTACATACATACATATGTTTAAAATGATGTGCTGTTTTTGTCAATGAGGAATATATATGTAAGTATTGAAAATAAAATATTTGGATGTATCATACAAAATATAAAAAAATATTTACATATAATATTGGTGGGTAAATAATAATTTTGAGTATAACAAATTAAATTAGAATACGTAGACATCATGATGACGCTTAATGCTGGTTAGCAAGCCAGTATAAAAACCTTAAATGAGCCCAGTATCTGTTGTGCGAAAGGTATGATGCTTAAAGTTACTTTTCGGATCTTATTGATTAAACAATCAACTTGAACCCATAAAATTAAGCATCATTTGCGTCCTTAAGTTTCCTATATCCTCGAATTGGTCTGAGGAACCGATAATACACTTTTTCGAATACAATATTTCTTTATCCGAAAACTTTTATACACTGAGTTTGTGGCAGCTTACGGAGTTTATTGTTAGCCTTATTTTAATACATATCGTGTGTTTGTACGATACCGGCGTATTGGTATATTAAATGCAAATTGGTATTTGTGACCGATACAGCTATAAGCGTAACCTTTTGTGTTACTATATAATATTTTTATTTATTGCTAGTGTTGTACTTTTTGCTATATTTGATCTGAGTTTGTTTATTTTATAGTTTATAGTATAATATTTGACATTAATATGAATTCAGAGAAAATTGGAGAAAAAAATTTTGGTACAGATTATGAAAACGAAAATGACAGCGGGATTTAAGATTTTATTAAGACATAAGAAAAAATAATCGATACTCGATTCTTGAAAGTCTGTTGTATGATCTCCGTCGACGAAGTATTATCAGCTGCTTGCTTAAGGGGATATTACACGATATGTATTTGTCATTTGATTTCCCAATTTTATTTCACTTATGTTACGTCAAAATTATCTGTCTGTGTGTCAAAATTTTACTTATATAGACACTTTATCGTATTTTCAAACGTATACATATATATATATATGCTCAATAAAATCAAAGCTGACAACAAAATATTTTGTTATAAATTTATTGAAGCTGTCGTTAGAAAAAAATATTTTGTGAAATGGATTATCCAAAATGTAAAACAATTGCAACTTGCAGTATTATTTCAATAGTAACTGCATAAATTGAAAAAGAAAAAATAAATAACAAGAAAAAAACGTAATATATGGAGTAAAAAATGGTTACTTCGAAGGGATGCTGGATTAGGTTACGCTTCTATGGCAATAAAAGAGTTACAATTAGAAGATCCGAAAACATTCAAAATTTTCCCAAGAATTTCCTATACGCCGCCAACATATATTTTGTTTGCAGAAGCCGCAACCTATGGACGCCATAGTTTAGAAAAATATCAAAATAAAAGTCATAGATTTTTTCAACAAACATACTTATGTATACAATAAATGATAAATTTAAAATGATAAGCTAATATATGTATGAAATAAATCATTAAAATCAATTAAAAACAATTTTTATTTTTATAAAACAATTATTTTTGTAACTATCAGCGCCGTCAAACATTCAATCATGGCATTGGTTTTTGAAAACAGCACGTTTGTTAGACGAAATTAGAACACATTCTAATTGAAATTTTGTCAAATGTAATGTCAGATGTGTTTTACAGAAGCAATGTTTTTGTGCTCTTACACATTAACATTTCGCAGTGGAAAATTTGACATGTCAGATAACAAAACCATGTCGTGTAATACCCCCTTTAGGGAGATGCACACTGCAAATATGCAGGCGTAATGAAATGAATGTAAAATGTGTTTTTAGATACTAAAGTTATTTTTAGTTCGTGTGAGTAAAACACTAAAAGTCAATGCATACGAGGGTACTATTTATGTTTCGGGAACTGGCAACACTAATGTCAATGGCCAAAATATGGCAACACCATAATAAAGTAGACATTTTTCAGCATAAACGTACTCACAACGTTTTGATGTATATGTTATATTTGTTTTGTTTAGAGTGAGTTAAGAAAATCAATTTGGCCAAAAAATGTAAATTTCAATAGAAGATTTTCGTTGGATTATTTTTCACAACTTTCGGCGTGGACTATCTCAACAAGAATGTGTCGATGAGCTCAGTTCGTTGTATGGCGATGAAGCACCATCAAAAACTATAGCATATCGCTGGTGTAGTGAATTCAATCGAGGGCGTAGTATGGTCGCCGACGAATTCCGTGGAGGTCGTTCATAGGTAGTCGGTTGTTGACACAAAACATCGATGCATTGCGTGAACTAACAATGAAAAATCGTTATGTGACGATCGAGCGTGGTGCTTAAAAAGACGTGTATAAAATCCTAACAGGTTACGTATCATGGATATATCCGTGTAACCCGGAAACAAAACAGCAATCGACCGTGTGGGTATTCCAAAACGAGCACTGTGAAGCAAATGGTTGTCTGCTTCTTCGGCCGAATGGGTCATCTGGCCACTGTTTTGCTTGAGTAACATACGGCGGTGAAGAAGTCTTCGGAGAAATTCGTAACACAAACCGCAGAAGACGAATCATTATCCATCATGACAATGTAAGCTCTCACATATCTCGGCAAACAGGTGAATTTTTGTGCAGTCGAAACATCGAATTGATACGAATCCTCCGTACAGTCCTGATTTGGCACAGAATGACTTCATCTTGTTCCCGAAAATCAAAGGTAAACTGCGTGGTCAACGATTTACGAGCGCCGAAGAAGCAGAAAATTTTAGAAGAAGTCTCAAGAAAATGGAAAAACTGCTTTGAGAAATGATTAGAACGAACGCACAAGTGTATTGATCATGAAGGGAAATATTTTCAAAAACAATGAAGCCATTTTTATTTCAAAATATTTGTTATTATTTGCTATTCCCGAAATATAAATAGTACCGCGCGCTTTTTAGCTTACGTATTTCGCCGCATCAAGCTCAAACACATATGGTTTATGTTAAGTTTGGTTGAAATCAGAAATCGCATGTCAGCGATAATTAAGTCCCGAAATTGCATTCTCTTTTATATATGGTATGTAGAAAAGTTGACCAATGTTCGTCGTTTAATAGCTCAAGAAACACTCAACCGATAAGTGCACATGAGGACGGTAAAAGAAGTTTCAGAATTTGGTCTAAACGACTTGGCGGTCAATACAAATATTATCAGCTTGAAAGTGGGCGTGGCATCTCACATATAAACTATATATTGATTTTTGTACATCTTGAGAACGGCAATAGTAGAAGCTTCAGGCTTCGTTATCAATCCAAATCAGTCAAAAAGCGATACAGATGGGATAAGTGGGTATTACCTTTTTTTTAAGGGATAGCACGCTGGATGGAAGCTATATATACATGCGTCTGTAGAAGTGAAAAATGAAAAGGTTCTACCTTTTAGCTTTGAAACAGAAAAAGATAGAGTTTAGGAAAAAATATAGGAATAAGTTGTAAGACAGCAGATTGATGGGGGTAACGTACATTTTTGATTCTTTTGGATCATTCCAGGGCGTTTGATATCATTGATCACAGCGTTTTAATAAATAAACTTAAATATATGTTTGGATTTGAATCGACTGCTACAGAAAAATCGGGTAAAAGATAAAATTCTGGGGGAATCGGACCTATTTGGGTGGAAAGGTATTCCATCAAGGAATTCACGAGTTTTACCCCATGACCCAAAAGTCCTTGTGGACCGAGATATACCCCGTTGAAAAGGGCCATATTTGGCCATAGACACATAAGATATTAGAAAAATCGGGTAAAAGATAAAATTCTGGGGGAAACGGACCTATTTGGGTGGAAAGGTATTCCATCAAGGAATTCACGAGTTTTTACCCCATGACCCAAAACTCCTTGTGGACCGAGATATACCCCGTTGAAAAGGGCCATATTTGGCCATTTGGGAAGGTATATTGATAGATGCCAATATGTTCAGACGTCTACTGCACAGTCTAGATGTTTGCCATTGAGTCAAGGTATTCCATAGGGCTCGATCTTAGGTCCTCTGCTCTGCTCTTTATATGTTCAGACCAGAATTCAACATTGTTGAAAGTGACACAAAGCCTAAGTGTCTAACTATAAGGAAGAAGTTATGATGCGTTAAGTTTATGGTCTACGTAGGTATGATCATATTTCTACCTATGTAAGCTCGTTTTTTGGCATGATTTTTGATAATTATTTAAGAGTTCGTATCTTACTGTTCTTGCATAAAATTATATATACACGTTACCCCATCATCTTCATGCGCGTTTAAGCTTTTTAATGCTTGGAAGGGGTAGAAGGCTTCTTGAATATCGACATTGCACATTGATTTCTCGATATAGGTTCTTTGTTATAAAATATTTGTAAAATAAAATAAATAAATAGAAAAAAGGTTAAGAAATTATAATTAATTTACTAATCAAGATATGGGTAGCGAAGAACGCCATGGCTTAGCTAGTAATATTAATACATATAATGTGATTGCATTGTATAATTATTTTTTATAAGAAGCTGTGAAATTTGGTTTGTACTTCACTGGTACAGGTGTTACATTGTCGGTAATAAAGGGTCTAAAAATTTTTTTATTTGCAACATTTGATAGGCTTAATCGGAAAAGGTTATTAAACAAAAAAGCAGTAGCATTGTTAACACTTGTTTAACTTTATTTCTCTTGACTAAATTTGGTTTTCATATACATACATACATACGAGTACATTGGTACATATGTATGTAGGTATTGTTTATAGAGGTATTTTCTATTCTCTTTTCTGAAATAAATTAATTTGCAAAAACTAAAAAAAAGTTCTGTAATAATGGCTTAAATGAAATCAAATAATTTCTAATGAAAACATTTATTGAATTTCAATTAATCAAATACGGAATAATAAATAAATTCTACACTCTTAGCGTTATTGTTGTTGTTATTGTTTTAATTTCATTGGCAACATTCTAGAATCTATATAAAATGTTGAAAAAAAAAATCAAAAACAGCAGCACAGAAACACTAAAAAAATTTTTCAACAAATATTCAACGATAATAAATCGTTTTCTAGGAAATCCAGTTTTGGTTTTTTATGCGCTGCAACAAAAGAAAAAAATGTGAAAAAAAGAAAAAGATCAAGTGCAAAAAAATGCCACAACATTTAAAAGTACCAGAGCAAGTGAGCGAATAAGTGAGCAAGACCAGCGTATAACAGAATATAAACGTGATTTTTCTAAACTAGATTTATCAAAAGTAAATTTAGTTTTTTTTCTTTTCTTTTATTGTAATTTAGTTTTTTTATAAGTTTTGTTTGTTAAATGGTCCTGCCCTTTCTCCCTGAGTCGAGTGTATTCTCTACAAACTGGTCATTAAGCTTCTGTCTCCAGCATTTAAGCGTCTACTGGAGTTTCATTGGGAGTGTAAATTTACCAAATTGTGTGTGTGCGAGTATAATATATGGATGGATGGTCAACTGGCTGCTGAATGGATAGATGGTTGAGTTGATGTTTCTGCATTAGATCATAGTGTGGCTGCAATAATGATTTACAATATTTTAAGTGTAGTTATGATGTATTTGATTTTCACTGTAATTTTCAGTTTTATTTTAGGTGCGCTACAAACAATATTGAGGGTATGATTGGCATGTTCTAATAGAAAAAAAGCTAATTACTATTGGTTTTTCAAGCACTCTGAATAAATCTATATAAAGGGTCCGCCAAATATTTTTTTTTTTGAAAATGCTATAAAAAAAACTACTGAACTACTGAGTACTGATCGGTCCAATTTTTAAACACATTATCGATTGTGTGCAGCTGTATTTCACCAATGGCTTCACGAATATTGTCCTTTAAAGCGTCAATTGTCTCTGGCTTGTTGGCGTAACACTTATCTTTGACGGCACCCCACAAATAATAGTCCGACAGTGTCAAATCGCAGCTCCGAGGTGGCCAAACGACATCAGCTCTGCGGCTGACAATGCGATCTTCAAAAACAGGGCACAAAACATCGAGTGTAGCTTCGGCTGTGTGGCACGTAGCGCCGTCCTGTTGAAACCAAATGTTGCTAATATCGTCCTCTTCAATTTTTGTGAACAAAAATTCGTTCAACATGGCCCGATAACGATCGCCATTCACATTTTCGAAGAAAAAAGGCCCAATTATGCCTCTGGACCAAAATCCGCACCAAACAGTGGCTCGTCTTTGGTGTATCGGCTTTTCAATGTATGCGTGCGGGTTTTCTGTGCAACAAATGCGACAACTTTGCTTGTTTACATACTCGCTAAGATCAAAATGAGCTTTATCTGAAAAGATGACTTATTTTTGGCAAAATCGGCATCTTCTGTAAGTCGATCGCAAGCCCAGATTCCCAGCGTTGTTCAAGCGTATACACAACCATATTCGTTCAGCGGAAGGATAAAACTAATTATCTGTGAAATCAGACATGAGCTAAGTGTTGCCATTCACAAAATAAGCACTAGTGGAAAAAAAACGTTGGATGGCGGACTTTATATAAAAGAGGACTATAAAATCCATTGTAATTATGTTTGTATATGCGGTTTTTGTAGGTCCATTGGTTCGTGAGTTATTGACGTTACAATGAAGCACTTTGTATTGCATAAGTTTTACTTGAAAACGAAATTTGCTACAGAATTTATTTATATGTCTATGTCTTTAAAACTGTACTGTATGTATGTCTTTAAAACTGTACTTTGTGGTCAATACAAATCATCAATCGAAAATTGGGCCGAATTGGATAAGTTGTGTAAGTGCTGCCATACAAAGTAAATAATGATCTTTGTTTATCTTTGGAACGGTAATAGTGGAACGTTCTAAATTTGGTAACTTAATAGTTAACGCACATCATCAGTTAAAATATGAGTGAAATTGAATAAGTAGGTGTGGTGATGTCTCCCATACAAATTAAATATTGATTTTTGTATATCTAGAGAGCGATTGTTTTTTTATTTTATTTTATTTATTTGGTTTATGGAAATTTAATTCCGTACAGACAAAAGTTATATAATTTACGAAAAATACAAAATTAAAATTATTAATTCATATGATAATGTTGTTAATTCCCATAACATTCCATTAAGGAACATGGGGACTTCTCTCTCAGACAAAGAGCACTGCACACGATTCTATTTTTTAAATTCATTGAAAGGTACCTACGGCTTAACGCCGGCTCCGAACGGCCAATGTATTAGAGAAGTTTTTCAATACTAGTAATACTCATAACCAATTACTAGCTAATGTAATGAGGTGATACCGCTGCCGAAAAACTTTTTCCTTTTTAAGATTGTCCGAGCCTGGTATTGAACCGAGGACTCATTATTGGCATATACAGGTCTGTGATATTTTATATTTATTAACTGAAAGTAGCGGGAAGGCCTAATTGGAACATTAAACATAATTTTATTTAGAAGAAAATCGGAATAAATTAGAGCAAGTCTGCTTTCAGTCCTGATTTTCTCTTTCTCTTTCTGTACTGATTCAATAATGCTAGAATAAGTGTGAAAGTAACGATTCCATATAATAGATCCGTATTCAAAGATCGGTCGAACCAAAGATGTATATAACTGCTTCGTTATACATGGATCGCAAAATTCCTACGACCAACGCTACATAAATTCTAAGACTCCATTAGCTTTATTAACCATCATAAAAATATGATCACAGAATGTTAGTTTATGGTTCAACAAAATTCTAAGATCATTTATAATAGAAACCATTTCTAGAGCTGTTCCTTTTGTGAACGATAAAACGACATGTGTTTACATTCTTTGATATTCAAGTCCAATAAATTAATATCACACCATTGAGAAAAATATTCGATGTCTTTTTGAAGAGATGATTGAACAGAAATATTATTAAAGGAGTTACAAATTTGAAAGTCATCCGCATACATAAGAACATTTGAACAGTAAATTACAGACGGTAGGTCGTTGATAAATAATGTAAACAATACAGGACCCAAGTGACTACCCTGTGACACTCTAGAAGGGACATCAATAACCTTAGAAACAGCACTTTTATATTTTACTTGTTGAGTTCTACCAGAAAGATATGAATGAAGGCAGCGAAATGAATTGCTGCTAAACCCCATGCATGAGAGCTTAAAAAGTAAAATGTCATGGTTAACTTTATCAAAGGCCTTACTAAAACCAGTGTAGATAATATCAGTTTGCTTAGAATTAAAAAAACTATCATTTATATTAATTGCAAGTAGCTGTAGATCGTGATTTTCGAAAACCATGTTCACATGAAGATAAAAGGGATGAAACTTGATGAAAAACACTTTCGGTTAAAATCTTTTCCAAAAGTTTAGGTATTGCATTCACTTGGCGACTCCTCGATAATTCGAAACTTCAAGTCTATCTCCATTTTTGAATAAAGGAATTATGAATAATCTTTTCCAAATTGAAGGTAAGTATGCCATTTCAAGGGACTTATTCAAAATTACAGTCAAAGGATCACAAAGAAGTTCAGAACAGTTTTTAAAGATACAGTTAGGTATTCCATTAGGACTAGCATAACAGAGTGGAAGGATCTGAATTTGGTCTAAATGTCTTCTTAGATAATACAAATCATCAGTTAAAAAATGGGTTGAATCGAATAAGTGGGCATGGTACCTTCCATACAAATTAAATAATGACTTTTGTATATCTTGAGAATGGTTAGAGTTGAAGTTTCTAAATTTGGTTTAAATAACTTGACAGTCAATATAAACCATCACTTAAAAAAATATGAAATTTTGTGTAGAGCGGTAACTGTTAAGGATTTCTTTATCTTTCCACATCAGTCAAAAAGCATGTAAAACAACACAGAGGCTCCAAGCAACACGGGAGGTACTACTCTAGTTAAAAAAAAATAATAATAATGAAAGTATAATCGACCTATATCTTAATTATTTTCATAACTATTGTCTAAGTTATCATATTTTACTCCAAACTTGTGAGATAACCTATGGCTACTTCCAGAAGACATTAAAAATTTCTAGATGAACATTTCTTGGTTCTGCTTTTTAGCTGTATACCGTTTAGAAACCCACACATTCATTTTTTTATATAAAATGTATAGCTTCTATCCAGTGTGCTTTGTGTAATACCCGCTTTTGACCGATGTTTATAGATAACGAAGCTTTAACTGTTACCTTTCTCCACATATTATAAATTCCATATTTAGTATGAATGTGATGTGCCACGCCCATTTATCTTATCTCGGCCTGATATTTACTTGTGATGTGTATTTTTCACTAAGTTGTTTGAACCAAACTTAGAAACTTCTATTATTACCGTTCTCAAAATGGCTGATGATTTGTATTGAACATGAAGCTATTTGGGTTAAATTTAAAGACTTTTTGAAACACAGGAGGTGTGGAATCTTCGAAAGATACTTATACTGTAGATACTGTAGAGCATGCACGATTATTACGTACTAAAACACACCCACTAAACACCAATGGACCCTATGCCTTTCAGTATTACTTCATGGGAACGGTAAACATTTTATGGCTTTATATCGCCGTTTCGTTAATCTTTTGATAATAATGGTTAAGTTTGTACACCTCTGGTACTAAAGTTCGAGTACTCTCTAGCAATTATATCTACTGGTATCATTCCCGCTATGACACCTGCATCCTCCCCAGACACCTTTTTGATAGCCCTACACACTCTAGGCAACTCCTTCTCCTTTAGATGTGCTACTTATTACCTTCTCCCACACAAGTGCACCGTGACATGGTCCACTGAAGTTTGGCAGTTGATACACCGGCTGCTTTCGAAGAGGCGTATTTTGCATGTTGTTTGAGGCTCAGGCTGTCATCGATCATCACGCCGATCGTCACTGCTTCGCCGACATAATTGTGTTATTTCCCACCTCGAGACTACCATTCTCCTTTCTCCTCCCTTCCTGCTAATGAGCACTAGCTACGTTTTGTGATCTGCCAAATGAAGATTAATGAAGTATAGGCATCTTCTAATCTCCCTGATAGCCTCATACGAGTATATTTGCACTACATCCTTTTACCTTACAAGGACTATGATTTAAAAACATTTGAGTTCTTTTAAATTGTTTTAAATAAAATAAAATAAAATAAAATAAAATAAAATAAAATAAAATAAAATAAAATAAAATAAAATATGTATGTTGTTGTTCTACTTTATGCACTTACGAGTATTTATTTCCACACTTTTACTTTATACAATTATAACTATACAGTCTCCAACTTATTTAAGATCCGCTTAATACACCAATTTACTCAATACAAGACTCGTAGTAACTTTACGCAATGACTGCCAAACTATAACTGAACTGCTAAGCTTTAATTTATTTGTACAAATATTCTATTTTTACATAGTTTATCTTAAGCTGATTAATCATGCGGATACTTATTCTATGCGTAAATGATACTTATCATAGGCTTATCAACTAAAACTTAAAATACTGCAAAATGGCCGCAATCCATCACCAAAACAAATCAACCCTTATACTATATTCCGCAAAAAATGGAAAAACGGAAACCCCCACATACTTAAAACACTACTTACAACTAATTAACAACAACAGAGCACAGAAAACCACCTCACTGTGCAGTGTTATACACCAGGCTGTCCAAGTCCAAGGTACTGACCTTCCTGTAATAAAATAGCAGGCCCTCGTCTCTCAACATCAGGAGATCTACAGGCGACAGGTGTCGCGCACCCTAAGCGACTCCATATCACTCCTTCTCTCGAAGCAACTGGTCACCATCTCATTCTCCAGGGTGGACGATCGTTCCAAAAATGCTAGCGCAGTCCTCATAAGAAAAACATCGATCCTCTCGAAACCCACATGGTCATAAATGACCGATAAGACGGTTTCCGGAACGAACCATCGGAGAACTGGCGAGCCCTTAATCCAAGACAAGCTGACAAAATACGCCTCTCCATCTGATGAGACGAAATCTCAAACCAGACAGGGAAGGCATAAGACATCAGAGTCCTGCCTTACGCAAGCCTTCCCTTCGTCGCAGTAACAGACAGTAGGAGTGGTATATCCCCTTCATACTATCCAAAACAGGATCCACATGTCGATAATAGTCGAAGCTCTCGTGCAAAATCAGTCCGAGGTACTTAATCCTGTCGGAGAGACTTACAACCTAACCTCCTACCCTCAGCACCAGTACGAACTTCCTTGTGTTGAGATACAGCCGTCCACGCTGTCCCTTAAACATTACGCAATCCGTCTTTTCCATATTCAGGCAAGGACCCAATTTGCAGAAGTATTGAATTGCTAAGCGTAATGTGCGACCTTTTATTGCAAATCATCATCAATTTCGAATATTTTCGAAGTTACTACAAATTTCTATTTACGTTAAATTCAAATGTAATATAATCATAGTACACAAAAAAGAATCGAACTGGCAACACTGTTAAACACGCAAGTGGTAGTACTCTTAATAGCACAGACAATTAGGACAGTGACAAATACACAAGAGCCTTGACACAAACCAGTAGATAATGATAAAGTTTATAGCTAAAACTAATACTGTACTAATTTAGAGAAGATCGTTAGGCATTGTTTATTTTCGTAACATTATATGGTATGTAACCACGCCTCTGTCGGTTTTCACCAGCATAATTCTGTTATCACTTATAATGTCTACTAGCTAATGCGGAAAATTAATTTTTCTCATCGATGTCGCAATATACCCTTACCATTTATGGCTTCATTAGCGCTGTTTACCATTAAATTTATTGCATCTGTGAGAGGCCATTTACACTTTTTACTGCAGTCAGGAGTCGTACACAATTCTTTTCAGGCACTTGCCGATAGTGTCCAATCGACAGACCGGTTTATACGAGCTGTTGCATTTGTATTTACATATATCCGTCGGGGTTGATAACATCCGATCTTGTGGTTGCCCATCTGGGAACAGAACCTTCACAATCTTATCCCTATGATCAAGGCACGTGATTTGTGGTGATCTGTGTCCTTTGAGCTTTTTCATTATTCTCTTATAGGCATTTTCCCAATGATTGGAGTCTGCTTCTTAGCACCAATTCTTAAAGCACTATGATAAAGACACTTACTGTTACCATTTTCAAGATGTACAGAAATTTTATATCCAATAGTTCCTTCCAGATATACAGAAAGTAAGTTCAGCCGTTTAGCTATCTATAAGGTGCAAACAAGTGTACATACATACTCGTACATACAAACACACATTAATTTTTATATACGATAAATAAACTTATTGACAACAAAAAGCCCAATCAGAAAGCCACATTAAAGTCACATTTTTATTATATAATCAATTGATAAAAATCGTCCTTTTCAAAAGTGTGTTATAGGGTATGCTATAGTCAGTCTTGATCAACTTTAACCCTCTTTCTTATTTTTATTTATTATGTTTTCGGTATTATTGCTTTTTTAACACCATTCGTGTATATATTTGTTGTGTCTTTCTGTTGATGGTAAAAGTATTTGGCTACTGATGATAAATATGGAACTTGGCTTTGACTTTGGGACATGACTTTGGTCATTCTCTTGACGGCATTACATCACGAACAGTGCACAGCATCATGATTATCATAAAGAAAATCATTATTATTTTCATCATTATATAGTTTCTGTTTTTCTATGTTTTTTTGTCTATTTTTTTGCAGCAGCAGCAGCAGTTTTTATGAAAACGTTTTTCTTTTCTAGAGTTTTGACTTCTTTTTTGTCCGTAATACGAATTTTAAAAATCTTTAATGCCAGTGTACAAGTAATTGCAGCATAAATTGATGCACAAATACACAAAAAAATGTCATAAATAAATAAAATATAGAAATAAAAGAAAAAGAAGAAGACGAAGTTAAACAAGAGAAACTATACTTTAAAGATGGTAGAGATATAAACTTGTATATTTGAAAACAGAAATATTTAAAAACAGAAGCCAAATATAAGGTTATTATGGAAAAGTCTTAATTTTGTTGTTGGGCATTACAAATGTTTTTTTAACACCACCTCAGTTTCACTTTGTGACGACGAAGAATTTTCAAGTGTTAATTTTTACAATTTTATTGCGACTTCTTCCTCGAAAACGCAAGTTTTCAATACTAAAGTGTTGTCAACCTTTAAAAATTGCTATGTCCCATTCGTCGTCAAAGGTAAAAATTTGGGAACAGATTTTGTCGTTACAAAAAGTCAGCAATGAGTCAATGCCAATGCGCATTCGTGATGTCAGAGTGCTAATGTGGCTGATTAGTTTGTACTAACATTCCCAACGGTTTCAGTGCCACAATTTTGGAAAAAATCGTGGTTTTAGTTGGGCTTTGAAAACAAATTTTCCATTTTATTATTGTAAATCACATAAGTTATAAAGAGATGAGCAGATTATATAGGTTCTATAAAACTGATACTGAAATTGTAAAGCTTTTGAACAAATCGGATAATAACAACGAAGAAAATGTGTTGGAATTAAGTGTCGATGATAGGAGTATTCTGGTTAGTTTTACGGATTTAGCGATCGGAGAAAAAAAGAAGATATTCTTCAGTTCGAAAAGACTTGAACAAGTAAAAATTTAAAACGTATTCGTCAATGGCAACAGGTGTTCGTAAACCTACAGACCCCAAGAAAATTTCTGTTAATTTTCAGTGGCAAAAAGCCAATCAAAATTACGTTTGGCCGGCGTAAACTGACGGCTATTATATGGCCAAGTCTCAATAACAAATATAAGCCTTTGTGAGAAGGTCTCATTTATTTTAGTAGCCTTCAATATAGTTTGTAAGTTTTACACACTAATAAAGTGTATAATTCACCAATCTAAACTTTATTGCGAACAGAAAGGTATCATATTTTCTATAAGTCAAGAAGAGTTGAGAGCGTTGTTGGAATAATTATAGCAATGAGTGTCCGCTGATTGTGAGAAATATAATTGATTTGGTGAATTTTTTGAGTTTTTTTGTGTGTTTTTTTACTGAACTATTTGTGTTTAACCTTTCTTTCTCCATTATAAGGTATTAAATAAAACAAGAAATATAAAAAATAAATTCGCCATAATTTTTACCTTAACCGATGAATGGAACACACATATATACCATCATATCTTCAGCCTTCACTTAACTTTGGTTCACTGATTTACACAATAGACATTTGGTACATATAATGCTAAAAGAACATAAGACATTGGTGCATATTGTTATGTTTTAACCTTTTTTAAAACGTTTGAGTTCTTTTTAATTGCGTTAAATATAATAAACAACACTTTGTTGCTGTTTTACAGCTTTTATTTTCTCACTTGATCTTTATACAGTTTATCTTAATGCAGCAACTCAATATTTATACAACACTTTTATTTGCGAAGTTAAAAGGGAGTTATGAAAATATATGTGCCTGGGAGTTTTCTTTTCCAAGAGATGAAACCTACAAATTATAATACTCAACTTAATTTAAATCATGTATTCATTCATTCAAAATGTAATAGTCTTAGCATGTTGATAATGCTGAGTTCACAGGACAAACCTTTTTCGTAAATCGCTCTCTCGTTCATATTTCAACACCCAAATATGAGCCTAATGACATAAAGATCCACACAAAATTTTGGGAGCTAATCGCCCATATTCTGAGTAGTTAATTTCAATTAAAAGTCAATGTGATCTTGAAGTGTTATCATCACCAGTTGTCAAGCATAAAAAACATCCGCTTGTTATACTGATTTTGTTCGATATATTTGCTGGAAAAAATACTTATTTTACAGGTTTCTTTGAAATAATATTTTTTATTTTTTCCTTTCCTTGTTAACACGCAATTTATATAATGAAACTATAAAAAAAGAAGAATCCAAACTAATTTGAAATGTGACGTGTGGACAAAGTAATTCATATAATTAATTCAAACAGCGAACAAAGTAATTCGAAGTCTCGCTTGGATATAGCTTAATACTATTTTATATAGTATCGTAAAACACATAAATTTTTTTGTTTTTTGTTGAACTATTTTTTTCCCAATAAAAATATCTTTGTTTATCAAATCTATATTCTCTGAAACGCGCCAAACGAAAGGTGAA
The DNA here is from genome assembly GCA_023159175.1 of Wohlfahrtia magnifica. Taxonomy (NCBI): domain Eukaryota; kingdom Metazoa; phylum Arthropoda; class Insecta; order Diptera; family Sarcophagidae; genus Wohlfahrtia; species Wohlfahrtia magnifica. Next base: position 339,886 of record JAKWBJ010000001.1, on the reverse strand, counting down.
TTCAATACCAAGGTTTTTATGTATATGCGATTATTGTAGGTCTATTGGTCTCGGTTCGCGGGTTATTGACATTAGAGTGAACCCCTTGTATTGCATAAGTTTTACTTGAACACGAAATTAGTTATAGCATATATATTTTGTGTGGGTTATAAAATACTTTTAAGACTGTGTATATAAAAAGCTTATGCTTTACTGTGGCTACAACTGAGTAGTGCCACGCCTATATAACATTTGCATTTATATGTCTATATCTTCAAAACGGTAATAGTAAGAGTTTCGAAATTTGGCGCAAATAACTTTGTGGTTAAGACAAATCATCAGACAAAAATTGGGCCGAATTGGATAAGTTGGTGTAGCGCGTCCCATACAAAGTAAATATTGATTTTTATGTATCTTTGGAATGGTAATAGTGGATAGCTCTGAATTTGGTCTAAATAAATTAGTAGTTAATGTACATCAGTAGAAATATAGGCAACATTTATTAAGTGGGTGGGGTATCTTTCATACAAAATTAATATTGATTTTTGTATATCCAGTTTCCGTCATTTAAAAAAACAATGGTATTTTGCATGTGTAGAGAAGGGTAAGAGTTAAGGCTTTCTTTATCTATCCACATCAGTCCAAAAGCAAGTACAATACAAAGACTCCCAGCAACTCGTGAGGGATTCCTCTACTAAAATATGCAAAATAATGCATATTCGTGTATATTTTATGAAAGGTAAGTATACAGGTAGAAGGAACGGACTGTTAAAATTCTGTTTTATACCCGCAATCTGGAGAGTGCAAATTTTTTAAACCTGAACCCAGAATAATTTAAAATCGGAGAAAACTGGCAAAATAAGTGATTTTTCTTTCAAAATTGACTTTTGGTCTTTTTAATACAAATTTTTATTTGCTAACAGTCCGAATTTGATTTTGATGAAATTTGGAAGTCAGATAGATCTGGCTGACGAAAGTGTTATAGGTATGCTTTTTTTAAATTTGTACTTGAGAGAGGTTAAAATTGTGGGGAAACGGGCCTAATTAGATAATATGAGTAATAATTTGTTATTTAGTTTGTTTATTAGTCAATCACGCGTAAACAACTAAATCGATTTCTTTGATATGACATATAGATCCAACGAAAGGGTACTTTTTTCAAAATTAGATCTCGGGAAGGTTAAAATCGGTGAAAACGATTAAATTAAATGACTTTTCTTTTGAAACGACACACTTATTTTCTTCTTAAAGCAAAATTTTCCGTTTGTTGGAATTCAACATCACCTAAAATGTGTTGTACAAAAGTAAATTTTGCAAAGTTGCACTCTGAGTAGCTAATAAGAGGTAAAATGAGAACTTTTGGTTCAGAGTCCATTTCTACAAAACACAGTTATTACGGTATATATGAGTTATAATTTTAAAAAAGGATTTTAAAGCACATTTTTGGTATTTTAAGCCCATACGAATTTAATTTTGTCATTTCAGTTGCCAAGTTATGGGATTTACAGAGATAAAGGTATTTTATTTGAATGATTTAATAATTGGATCTTTAAATTAATATTGATAAATTATGTTTGTAGTCTAAAAATATTATTTATATTTTTCTCGGACATCTGCAGATAACATCGTTCTCATATAGTCGCTTTGTTTCAATTTAAAAAAATTTCCGAGAGCTTAAAGAATTATGCCCTATGGTGTCAATGGAATGTATCTATTAAGGCCTACCGTTTAATACTACACCCTATGAAGTAATATTCCCTGATGCTCAAGTGCAAATAAATATCTAAAACTTTGCTAGCATTTGTTTGAGTAGCATTCATTAATATGCTATCCTACACTCTAATATTGGCCTCTCTCTGCGATTAAAACCTAAACTGCAGACAACACTAAAGTTCTTGCAGCTCACGGTATTCACTGTAGTACAATTAAGTTATTTATCATATTTTAATGGTCATTTCCTATCTATTCGGTCACCAGACTACTAAAGGATAGATGGCTCCTAACTAACTGTCTACATATGTATTTATTTTCGTTCTTATAAAAGAAAATTTTGCTCATGGAGACGGAGCAAAAATAATCTTTGTTTAAAGTGGCAAAACTCATTGAATATTTTGACAAAAGTTCAAACACTTCTTCACCATTTAGCAAATATTCTTCGATATTATTATAGGAAATATGAACTTCTCTGTTAAAATTGTAAATTGTAGGCCCCCTGTACATCTAAGCTGGTACAAAACTGCATAGGCATATGGAACAAAAGTCTTAAAAAAAATTGAGTTTCAAATAAATAGCAAAAGAAATGAAGCGCATTTTAACACACACACATACTTATGCGCATACAAAAATGCTTATTTGAAAATGGTTTTTCTTGGAAAATTTACTAAAAATGCTAAAAACGCTCTGTTTTTATTCACATTTTTTCACCATTTTTCTTTTCGTTTTTCTTTTACTATTGCTACTAGAGCTCTTGCTATTGTTGTTGGTTGTTTTATTCAAACATTATTTATGCCTAGAATGTGTTGATGTTGCTGCCATCGCTACTGCTTTTGCTCTGCTCATCTAAGTGTTGATCTACAGATCTCCGTAGATGTTTTTCATGTTATTTTTGCTTCTTTTTTTGTGTATTTTGTTGCATTATGATCTTTTTTGTTGTTGATTTTTTTTTGTTATAATAAAGACAACTATTTGTCTTTAAATCGTCAACACAACACGAAAAAAACTAGACAAAACCAGCAAAAGAACTAGAATTTAAGAAGAACAAGCAACACAAAAATTATTGGTAATTTTTCCTATTTTACAAATGTCGCCACATTAATGAGTCTTAAATGTGCGACTTTCATTACAAAATGTTGTTATTACTGTTGCTATTGTTGTTTGCTTGTTTGCCGTTGTTTTTGTAATTTTTTGGGTTTGTTGGCTTAACAAAATGTTGTTCATTGTTAGCCAAGTTAAAGTAGAAATAAATGTTGAAGAAGACCAAATAGAAAATGTTAAATTGTATCTCGTTATGGCTTAAATGATGAACAGAAAAGAGAAAAAAAATATGCGTCTTCTCTTAGTCTTACCACATTCATAATTATTCTTTAAGTTTAACAACTTGTTCAATGTATTTATAATTAGGAGTTCTTTAGAAATTCTAACTTGAGTTATGTCCATATCTACTTTTTGTTTTTCTTTTTTTGTAGATGCGTATGTGCATTTATTTGTTAACTGGATAAGATACATTTTATTAAGTGTAGAAAATAACAAATGCTTTGTTTTTGTGCGTTTTTCTCTTTTATTGCCCTACTTTAAACGAGATGGGTATGTTTGAATGCAATGGGACATATGAAGCTTTTTAAATAAAACTATTCCTTTTTATAAATTTTAGTAAGTGGTATGGTAGGTAGACACCCGACCACCAAACAAGAGATCTTCGATTCAATACCAGACCAGACCATCAGATAATTTTCAATAGCGGTATCACCTCATAGCACTGCTAGTGACTTGTTATGAGTATTAATTAACACTATGAAAACTTATCTATTGTAGGTCCCTTTCAATGAGTTTCCATTGTCCCACTCGGGTTGTCGTGGGAAATGTATGTAAACAACTAGCAAGTACACTCTGCATAGTCTACTTCCATCCATTAAAATAATTTTTACTTTGATACACCCATTAGTTAAAACAGGAACATAATTAGGGAACTTATATAGGCATATTCTATAGCCTAAAATTCAGCCTAAATTATTTTATATAAATAAGCTTAAGTTTCACATGATGTAGAATAAAAGTTAGGCCTACTCTGTAACATTTAAATGACCGAAAATATCATGTTTTACGACTCAATTCGCTTATAATTGTATGAAATGTCGAATTGTATGAAATATCGAATTAAGTTTAGCACAAGAATGACAAAAGAAAACAAAAATAAATCTCACTGCGCATGTTGAAAATTTGACGTCATACAACTTGTATTCTTATTATAACTTTTAGTTAATTTCCTTAAATGATCTTACATTTCTGATAGGCGCTATCGAGTAGAACAAAGATCTGTTTTTAGAATTTTCGAAACACCTCCGAAATCTCGAGTTACGGGTAAAAAACTGCTAAAGCTAATAACTTAGCTCAATATTACCCGATTTAGAGTTTCTTTCCTGATTTAGAAAGATATGTGGTTTAATTAGCTTTTTAGAATCTTTGTTCTCAGTTCAGTTATTGCATGAGAACTGCCGACCTGCTTAAGGTGGTCATTTGCCCAACATCATATTCCGTTTTTAATTCCCTTTTTTATATTGGTATGAGTGCCGCTATTGTATGGTAGATAAGACACCCGCCTACCAACCAGAAGGTCGTCGGTTCAATACCAGGCCAGACCATCTTAAAAAAGGAAAAAAGTTTTTCGACAGCTGTATCACCTCATAACATTAGCTATTAACTGGTTATGAGTATCACTATTATTGGAAACTTCTCTAAATGCATTTGCCGTTCGCATCCGGCGTTAAACTGTAGGTCCCTTTCAACGTGGGTATGAATAAAACTGAATTTGTAAAAAAAAATTGTTTTCAATTGACTTGAAAACCTCCTAATCTCAAATTTACCCACCCTTTACAACACTTTTATTTACGACTAAACACGACCTTATTTTATGACAGAAAAACGATAACTATCTTGACGTAGGTAAAGCAGCCTCCTTATATACCTAATTGCCTACAGTCAGGAAAGTTCTGGAAACGCCTCAAATGCACTCATATTCTCTATTTTATATCCGATGAATGTTGGCAAACAAATAAAATGGCGTATCATTTCAGAAGAAAGTCATTAATTTTGATCGTTTGATCGTCCCCGAGTTCCAAGTCTCAACCAGATCGATCTAGTCATTAACCCATAATTGAGTCATTAACAAACTGAATAAAAATAAATAAAAAAAAAATATTTTTCTTATAGCTGGTTTTCCCCCGATTTTAATTTCTCCAGTATAAATGCGATAAAGGCATATGCTATAACATATTCGATAGCGAGACCTTTCTGTGATTAAATTTTCATCAAAATCGGAATGTTAGCAAAAAAAAAAAAAAAAAATTAAATAAAAAATGTCGTTTTAGAAGAAAAGTCACTTATATTGCCTGTCGTCCTCAGATATTAATCTCTGCTGGATCCAATTTTGCAAAATTTGAGCTTATCAAGGTGTGATAGGTGTCTCCATTGAACGTAATGGTTGCGAAATATGAAATATTGGCCAATGATGCCTCCACTCCACAAGCCATACAAAACAGTCATTCTTAATGGGTGCATTGGCTTCTGTAAGATCACGTTTGGGTTTGCAGAGCCCCAAATACGGAAATTTTGCTTGTTAACGTACCCACCAAGATGAAAATGAACTTCATCCGAAAAAATGGGTAATTGTGCGGCTCTTATAAAGAGTGGTTTTTTACTATTCGATTTTTCAGTGTGTATTTTTTAGTGTCAAATAAGATTCATGACAAAAATTTGCAGTAAGATTTCTCTTTTCACCATGAATGCCTCAATACGCAAGTCAAAAAACAGAATTTTAGTTTTGGTGTGAAGAGCAGACAGAGGCAGTACAAAAGTTGTCAATGTGCCATGGAAGATGTACTGTTTGGTGCGACTTGTCAGCCGGCGACATCATTGAAACGTACTTTTTCAAAAACGATGAAAACTGCAACGTTTAAAATAATTAAATAAGGTATCGTGCGATGTTTAGCGAAATTTTTTGGCCAAAATGAAAGAATTGAACTTGATTGACCTTTTAAAAGATGGGTTCTTTTGTGGGGATACGTGAAGTTTCTCGTACATAGGAACAAGTCAACCACAATTCAGCCATAAAAAACACCATTACAGCTACCATTAGTGCCATTATTGGAATTTTGTGTGTAATTTCACTTCAGATGAGCTGTTGGTGGCAACACTGTTTCCAATGAATCCTAGCGTTGCTCAAGCGTAAATCGAGTCATTTCGTTTAGTGGATTTGGTGAGAGAATAGAATGATATATTTAGTATTGCCAAGTTCGAAATAACCACTGGTTCAAATTTAAACGGATAGATGCCCACCCGATATATGGACAATATGGACAATGGCCACAAAAAGGGATAATTGCCACTTGGTTGATATGTGCTCCGATAATATGAAGAGTTTTGATTCGATCAATACAAGATTTATTTAGAAGAAGACCAGCCTGTTAAATTAAATATAATTTAAGAGTATTTCATAGCCATCGCTAACCTATTGTTTTATGCCTCATTATCATCTCTGTTTTTTTAATTTTTTTTTTTTTAATATTTAGTTGGTTGAATGTTGATTCTTTCTTTTTAGTTAATTGTCTGTCTGTAACAGATATTTTCTGTTAATGCAACTGCAACTGCAACTGCCATTACTACTATTTTTGAATTCAACTTCATCTGCACTTCACATACATGGTGCCACAAAAAATTTCCTTTTATGCAACAATTAAATGTATTTGTTCGATAATTTTTGCCAATTATTTGGTATTAAAACATGAATATGTATGTCTTAACATGCTCGTTAAATGTTTTTCTTACAATTAATCCATGTTGTTGTACGATTCGAGTATTTTTCACAAAAAAAAGAAATAATACAAGTAAACATATGGACGGACGGACAGATACTCGTAAACATTAAATCAGGAATTTTATTGAATATCAATTAGATGGTCTCCTCCCCTCCTGTGAATACATATTTCCCTTTTCTTAGCTGCAAAAGAAAAATGATGATTTGGAAGAGATGACCAGTTGTGTGTGGCTATAATAGATCGATAGACTACTGGCTCCTACATGTAAAATGATATGTGAGCCTATGAGTCCGTATGGTATTATGGCAGTTTATAGCAATGGCTGTGTTTGAGTGCCTGGCTGGCTGGTGTATGTTATTTCTCTATTTCAGAATTAATTGAATTTAAAATCATTTTTAGAATAATTTGTGAAAATTAAAACGTTCCATTGCCTTTCTGTTTATGAATCTAATGTGGCTAGAGATGGTCTCCATAGATATCTTTTGTTTTTAAGATTTTATTTCACTCATTAGAGGAGAATACAAATATTTTCGTAATAATTTAAATATTTTATGGACATAAAAATTAGAAAAACTCTTAATGAAAAGTTAGTTAAACTTAAAATATTGGTTGCATTTCAAACATTTATAATTTTTAAGTTTTTTTTTTTTTTAATCTGCACTATCGTTAGCAATCACATTTTTAACGATAATGTTTGTAACACTTTAAAAAATGCCAGAACAAGTTATCCTTTTAATTATTTCGATAGACTAAAAGATAATTTTTGATTTGAGGGGAAGCATAGTCGGTAGTTTCTTTCATTTCTGTAACTCAATTTAAACCAACTTATAAAGCCCAAATCACGATGATCACGATTTGAAAATCGATTCAAAAGTAAACATAAATTCAAAAGTAAACATAAATTCAGATTTTGTAACTATCTTTTGTAGCCTATCTTGAATTCACCGGTGCCGGTATGGAAACAATACTAAGCATACCACACCTGGATATATGTATGTATCAAATGCGTCTCTGCAAAATCTCCACTTAGACTAAGGTAGTCGGGCTGACTGAGGCACGTTCTCATTGTTCACGGTACGATCCTAAATAATGTGGTCGGACCAGTTTTAACCCATCGGACAAATTGGGCGGTACCCACTTTGAATTTCGGTAAGGCTTACCACAACTGAATACCTTCTAGAAATGAGTGGGCTGCTGGATTTGTTCTTCGAGATAACACAGTTGCGATCTATATCGATGGCTCGATAACGGAAACGGCTACAGGGTCGGGTTTTTCTCTGATAATCTGGACCTCAGGGTCTCTCTCTGACTACTCGATAATTGCATTCAGACTGAGGTCTACGCTATAGATATGGCCGCTAGGCCTATCCGAGACCTCAGGGCCTATTAGGATCTATGTAGATAGTCTCACCTCAATCAGTGCTCTCGACTCGTATGTGAATTTTCGAAATGTCTTCTCAGCTGCATTCGTTCTCTGGCCCGGCTGTAGCGGTTTCATGTCGAACTGATATGGGTTCCGAGTCATGCGGGCATCCGAGGGAATGAAATTGCTGATGAGTGCGCAACTTTTGGATCCTTTCCGTCTCTCGAGCAGGGCTCCGTGCATGCCTTTTTATGTACGCGAAGCAAAATGGAACACAGGTGGACAAATATCACTACATGCAGAATATCCAAAATGCTTTGGCTTTCTCTTTTTTTGAAAAGGACTACATTTCTTTTTAGGTTTGGGAGGGAGTCAATTGCGCATGTCAGAGCATATGGGATGCCCTGGTCGTAGCTGCTGTGGGAGCTGTCAGGATGAGGAGCAGTAGGAATCGGTGCAACATCTTCTCTGTGACTGTTCTATTTTATGGGATTTTAGAAAAAGGCACTTAGGTGCATGTCCATTCCATGACTTAGACTGTCATAGGGATGTGTCACAGTCGAAGTTGATTGACTTCGTCAAGGTTACCGATTGGCTCAAGTGAGGGATTTGACATTTTTGGGTCTTTAGTCCGGCCATTTGGATTCCGTGTAATACATTGAATGAACCAAGAAATGATAATAACAACGCTAATTCAACACTACTTAAGTTAATGCGTTTCATCGAGTAGCACCACACGGTTTTATTGTGATGTTAAATGTCGATGTCACCTAAAAGAGGTCGCCACGTTAAAAATAGTCAATAATATTTATGGTGTAATATTGGACGTTCGGAAAATAAGTGTGTTTTGGTAGCTACAACTGGATTACAGTTTGAAAAAATATTCGTAAATGAAATAAATTACCGATGAAGTCTGTAATTGTTTATAATCGTAATCGTGTACTTGTGCACTTCAAAAAAGTATTGCCGATACTCGGATGCAGTCATGCCGATGCTGCGGACGAAACATGAATTCATCATAGCATACGTACCAGAGAGTAATTAAAAGTTTTTTGTCCAAATTAATTTGACATTTCTTTGTACAAAATTAAGCAGAACGTTAAAATTGTAAAATTGTAAATCAGGAACTTCGTGAGTTGTGTCCACAATCGTAAGAAATTTTAGCAAACTAGGTCTGTAGGAAATGTGGAAACACCTATGTATGCTCGCCCAGTTCAGTCTGTGTTCGCGATAGCGTAGCAGAAGAGCCGTCAAGTAGATAGCGTGAATGGTGTTCGTTACCGCGACTTCTTGCGGCCGGAAATTGAGAATATGGACCTAGACCAACAGGATGGTGCCACTTGCCACACAGCAATAACTATTTTGATCGAGAAATTCAATAACCGTGTTATCTCATATCGTGGCGATGTTAATCGGCCGCCACAATCATGTGATTTGATACCGTTAGTCTTCTTCTGTGGGGATATTTAAAAGAAAAAGTGTGTGTCAATAATCCAAGAAGAATTTAAGAGCTAAAGAATGAGATAATTGGGCACATTAACGACCTTTAACCTCAATTAGAGTCTTTGAAAATATGGACCAATGGATAGAGTTATGCCATCGAAGCCATGGCGAGCAATCGGCCAGTATTTTGTTTCTCACAATAAAAAATATTAAGATAATTTTTTGAAAACTTTTTGTTTCATTTGCAATTAACAATGTGCGTTTTGGTTGGACCACCCTTTATAATGATTTTGTAAATACTTTTTATGTTGAAAAATAAAACATTTTTATATTTTTTAGAAATAGTGAAACCGCTGTCATGTTATTGGCTTAAAAAATAAAAAAATCAGCTATGAAGGCACCTCAAATTTCTTTATTCGCCGTTTGAATTACTTTCCTGTAGCGAACGTCATAATCATAATGACAAACGCATCGATGACTGACGATGAAGTTTTGATTACATACATGACTTTTTAAAAGTAACATGACTTTTTAAAATTGTCATAGACGACAGAAGTTGATCTTGTCATGCATGCGTCCGTTTATTAACGAGTCCTTACAGACAATATCAGTATTCGTTAATGGGGAGGTGTAATAGACAAAATCGCTAAGTGCAATGTTCAACATGTAGTGGACTCTTAACAGACAATGTTACTAAATTTTTTCTTAAAGTCTGCTCATAACAGACAATGTCGCTAAATTTCAGCTTTTCATACAGAACTCCCTATGTTCGTGTCATTGTCAAAAGGATTTATCCATGAAATGTTTCATTTACTATAATTTCACACGAATTTCGACGATGATTTATCGATGAAACTATCATAGTGCCAATGCTATTCAAGTTCGCCAACGGGTTGAAGTAATTACCATATTCACATGGGACCTTCCTAATTCCTTCTCTTTCTCATTTTGTTATTTTTGTATATTGCAGTGATTTGTGTTTTAAAAATGGAAGGAAATAAAATAAACAAACTTGGCATTAAAAATCACCCGATAAATTTGATTGATCACACTGATTTCTTAGTAGTTCGTAGCCTAATTAAAATTATAGAACTTAGCAAATGGCTGACTTAGTCTTAAAATATTATAATGGGAATTATATGATACATATATATTTTGTCAGCTGTCAATTGATATATGTTTAGTTTGACTTGGCATTTCAACATGAATAGACTGACGCCTGAACAACACTTCCAAATGGGCCCAAAACAAGATTGCCGTTGATCCCGATTTTCATGGGCTGGTGGAATCTTTGGTCCGTACTTCTTAAAAAACGATAAGGTTGCAGTTAATGGTGAAGACTATAGAGCCATGATTACTGACTTATTCGTTCATCACATGAACAACCATGATGTGCAGGAGCTGTGGTTTCAACAAGACGTCCCAACATGCTGTGCAGCCCGCGTCGAAATTGATTTATTGAAAGAAACATTAGTTTCACGCATAGTTTTACGTTCCCGACCCGTGAATTGGCCTCCAAGATCGTTCGACTTTACGTCACCAGACTATTTTCTGTGGGGATATGTGAAGCTGATAGTCTACGCCGATAAGACCGAAACGATTGACGGCTTGGAGGACAACATTTGCCGCGTTATTGGATCTCCAGACTAGACTACGTCTGAGCCAGTCGTGGCAGTTATATGTCAGAAGTCATATTTAAATTATAATGCCAGAAGGTTATCTTTCGAATAAATTAAATTTCATGTCAATTTAAAAAAATTCATCTTTGCTTTATTCCATTTCAAAGTTCTATACATCTATAAAAAACACCCTATATATACATATAAATGTTATAACATTTTATTTTAAATTTTACTCTTTATATATTAGTGCAGTTAAGTTTTTAAGTATGCTGCTACTTGGATGACTACTGTAAAAATCGCTTACCAAAATGTAGCTTAGATGGCTTGATTCCAAACTCTGTCGCTAACGAGTCAATTATTATTATTAATTCTTTATTTTTAATATAAAGGGTCCGCCATCTAACGTTTTTTTTCAACTAGTGCTTATTTCGTGAATAGTAACACTTAGCTTATATCTGATTTGACAGGTAATTAGTTTTATCCTTCCGCTGAACGAATATGGTTGTGTATACGCTTGAACAACGCTGGGAAATATTGCGACATTACTCTAAAAATCATGGTAATGTTGCAGATAAAGCTCATTTTGATCTTGGCGGGTATGTAAACAAGCCAAATTGTCGCATTTGGGGCACAGAAAACCCGCACGCATACATTGAAAAGCCGATACATCCAAGACGAGTCACTGTTTGGTGCGGATTTTGGTCCAGAGGCATAATTGGGCCTTTTTTTCGAAAATGAGCAAAGAGTGGCCGTTGCAGTCAATGGCGATCGTTATCGGACCATGTTGAACGAATTTCTGTTCACAAAAATTGAAGAGGTGGATATTAGCAACATTTGGTTTGAACAGGACGGTGCTACGTGCCACACAGCCGAAGCTACACTCGATGTTTTGTGCCATGTTTTTGAAGATCGCATTATCAACCGCAGAGCTGATGTCGTTTGGCCACCTCGGAGCTGCAATTTGACACCATTGGACTATTATTTGTGGGGTGCCGTCAAAGATAAGTGGTACGCCAACAAGCAAGAGTCAATTGACGCTTTAAAGGACAATATTCGTGAAGCTATTGGTGAAATACTGCACACAATCGATAATGGACTTAAGAATTCGACCGATCGTTTAGGCTGCTGCATGGCCAGCCGAGGCAGCCATTTGAATGAAATTATTTTCCATTATTCAAATAAAAAAAGAAATTTGAGAAAATATTCAGTAGTTTTTTTATAGCATTTAAAAAAAAAATATTTGGCGGACCCTTTATACAATTGTACCAATATTGTGGGCGGTTACATGATTTTCCTACAAAGACCAGAGATTATTCTAGGGTGTTTAAATTAACTGTAATTTTGAACTGATTTATATTAGAATCAAACATGGGCATCTATCACTATATTTTGGATGACAAATTTTTAGTTTTAATATTATTTGTAATTCTGATCAAATACTATCTGAAAGATGTTAATGTGCCGAATAATCTCATCCTTTAGCTTTTGAATAGTTCTTGGCTTATTGACGTACACTTTTGCTTTTAAATATGCCCAAAGAAAGAAGTCCAAGAATATAAAACGTCCACTGAATTTCTCATACAAAAGAGCCATTGTTTTGTTGGCTATGGGGCAAGTGGAACCATCCTGTTGGAACCACATATCGTCCAGGTCCATATTCTCAATTTCTGGCCATATCCCTTATCATCTCAATAGCGAACACCATTCATGAGTCGAGGTTGACGGCTTTTCTGCCACAATATTGCGACCAATAGCAATGTTTTCCGCAGAACAAACTAGGCGAGCAAGCAAAGGTGTTTCCAGATGTCCTACAGAACCGGTTTACTGATATTTGTGCACAATTCTGATCAAAAAAATCATAAAGTGCACGAAATGCATTTTGATTTGAATGCCTCTACCATTTGTGCACCTCTCCCATTGTTGAATTTGTCAAACATTGAAACAATGAAATGTCATTTTAAGTTGGGCAAAAAACTTGACGTTAAGGTGTGACTAACAATTAACATAGTGCATTATGGTTGGATCACCCTTTAGAAGCACAGACTTGTTTTAGTCACAAGTTGAACGATAGTTATTGCTTGTACACGTTATTGTCTAAAATTCTGTAATGGCTTGATTAATCGCTTCGCAGTGAAGGCTACCTTAAAACTTATCTATTATAGTAACTCTGATATCTCTAGTTGATAAAAAGTAAACTTGTACACTTTTACGTTAAATAAGTTTACCTTTAATGTGCATGTGCCTCTAAGTACCTTATGGCTGCTTTTTTCATCAGAAAATGTGCAGATATTTCTACTGAACATGCCATAATACTATTCGGTAATCTCGGCTATAGTATGGCAGTTTTTGATACAGTCTGATACTTCGATGCTCTAAAAAAGTTCCACAGCCTGCTATAGTAAAGATCATTGTCGGTAGTGATTAGAGATAAAGGCTTACGAGATACAATAAACCAATGAACCTTTTAAATGATATACACAAAATCCGACAATTGGGTTGGATTTGATACCAATTATTTCTAAGAAACATATGGTCCCATTTGTTCCATAAAAGCAACTATTGTTGTAGTCTTTATAATTTAATTAACTTGTCTATATTACACCTGCGAGACAAGTTATTGGTAAAATTCTGAATTAAAGTGATAATTTTCATATTCAGAAGAGAAAAAAATTGTTTAAAAATTCCTGCAAAACGAATATGAATGAAACGATATGCTGCTACGAGTATCTTGTCTTAATGTGGTCAAAAGAAGCACAATATGTTTGTATTTGTATTTGCTGAAATCATAAGCAGCATAATAACTCTTCATGGAATATGTTTATGGTAAATTACAGTATAACTACAAATGGATTTATTGCCATTGTTAACAACAAATTGTAATATAACAAATGCTGTGTGCTTTGCTTTTTTTGTTTTTTTTTTTTTTGTTTTGCTTCTTTCTGAGGCACGAGCCACAAACACTATATAACTGAGCAGACATAAAGGCAACAGTAATTGTTTATACGAGTATGTATGATGTTGCACAAACAGACATACATAAGCATACTGTACATGCATATAGAGTATATGAATGGGCATTGGTAACGCTGAAAGTCAACCAGACTGAGAGACAGACAGACATACAAATGGTTTAAAGTAAAAGTATTAAACTAACAGACACTTTAAGTGATTCATACAATAAACATTTGTATAGACAAACAGATGAACAGACGATCAGACATACAAATGGACAAGTACTTAAATTTTAAGACTGTAACAGCAACAGCAACAGCAACTACAATAACTTAACCATCATCTACTAAACGGGACTCAAATAAGTTGCAAACAATTGCACCCATACAACCTAATATACTCCCCTCCACTCTATTACTACACATTCAAACGTTGATAGTGCTGCTGCAATCACCAATGTTATACATGCCACAAAGAAAGCAAGGTCGTGAAGGTGAGTTGTACTGTTTAAAAAGGATACCAAAGCAACTAACTAACTCAACGACCGACCAACCAACAGCTTATAGCTTAAGAAGAGAAGGCTAAATATGAAGATATCGATGCTATGATGCAATGAGGATCCCATACAGCAGAGTGGTGCAGGAAAAGTAGAAGCAGAAGCAGAAGCAGCCAACATTGATTGAGATATGAATGTACGACGAGTATGCACATGTAAACATTAAAACAGTAGCATCATCAAGTAGCTGGTACATTTTTACGACTACTTATTTACAACATGCATCCACCGATATCGTAGTGGTAATGGTTGTTGCAACAGTTGTACTTCAGCCCATTTTTACTGAATGAATAAGTAAATCCAAGTCTGATCCATAGATTTTTCCATTTTTGTTGTTGTATTTTAAGCGCCTCTTCATGTATTATTGTAGGTCTCAATGATAATCAGCCACTAACACGGCTAACTTGCCAACAATAAAAAGCAACGGCTGTTTATATCTGCTTAAAAAGCGCAAGTACAAAACCGCTTTACAATTGTTTAGCTTAAGATCATCATCATTATCATAAACAGCCACAGTCACAGTCACATCATAATCTTGTTTAAGGCACCCATGCACATGCTGGATTATATAATACCCCAAACCACTTTAGAGCTCTACACTATACCACACCATTACGCCACACCACACCATTATATGCCCATGCCACATGCCATCATTGTAACAACTGCACACAATTCAACATAAAAGTTTAGTTTAACAGAAGCCAGTCAGACAGCCAGCCTTTAAGCCTTCTAGCAGTAGCCTAAAAAAAACAAGAGAACAAAAAAAAAATATTCACTTTGAAAGCACGAATTCTTGTTGCATTTGCTGTAACAGTTTAAGCCAAGATGATCACCAAGCAGACTATAGGAGTATGATTGCTTGTTTGTCCGTCTGCTGGGATTATCTGCACAATTTTCTTTTTTGATTTCTTCTCAGGTGGATTAAAAGCCACCTTAGATTTTACCAGTGGTAGGCTTAAAAAATTACATTTGGTGGGGGAGTATTACTTTTTTTTAATAATTTAAGATTTATTTTATCTAATTTTTCAATTCAAAAATGATCTTTCCGATTCGCTAAAGAATTTATGGAGCTTAGAATTATTGCGTCTATCGGTATACAATGCGAAAACGGGTAAACAAAGTTTTTATTATCGAATGATTGACAAATTGTATCCCGGTTTATGGCTGAAAACATACTGCAGTTTTTTTATGTTTTGTAGCTAAAAATGTATACGACAACTATTGTCAATTTCATACCAATCCTCACCCAATCTGTCACTTTATTAGTTACATACTGAATCACTAAATGTTTTCTTTTTTTGGATTAAAGCTACGATATTCGTCACAGTAATAAAAAATTAAAAATAAATAATTTAGATCATATATTAAAAATAAATATATAAATAAATAAATATTTTTAGGAATTACAGTTGTTGAACTGTTTACGAACCTCTTCGGTCTGAATTTAAAACTTATTAAAGCATATTTTTTGGTTGTTAAAATGCTTCTTTTTAGAAAAACTTATATGAAAAGTTCTCGAGTTTTAACAAAAATAGCCACATTCAGGGTTTTTTACCCACATGAAGGCATTTTTAAACTTAGCACAACATTTCTGACATTGCGGATTAAAAAGCATGGACGGTATGATATTTTCACTATATATTTCATATATGTTTCTCTCATTACCACTGGAGTATAGGTCACCAACTATATATAGACTATAAGATCGTACAAGTATACATAATTCCCAAGTGGAACAAGGGGGACTTCTCTCAATCAATAATTTGCACCCAATTCGTTTTTTAAGACTCATTGAAAGTGAATTACAGCTTAACCTCTGCTCCGAACGGCAGATACATTAGTTAGGGACATTTTTCAAAGCGTAAATACTCATAGCCAGTCACTAGCAATTTCATGAGCTGATACCGGTGTTAAAAGTTCTTAGATGATATGGTCTGGGATTGAACCGAAGACTTCTTTGTTGGTAGCTAGTTTTAATTACCATATCACAGCCATCATACCATGTTAAATTCCAAGTATTTCACGGTTGAAAAGAACTCTAGCTTAGAGTTTGCTAGGCAACATTATAATCCAAGTACCGAAGTACGTCACCCATTAAATCCATTGCCATTTGAATAATACAGTTTCCACTTTTTCCTTATACGCTCTACAAAATAATTCCACACTTAAAATTAATCGTGACCAGAAAAAAACGCAGGATTGCTTCTATGAAAGTTTTTAAGCCTTTGGTGATGACAACGGTAACCTTCCATGCTGTACTATACAACTATAGAGTAAAAGCGATTTTACGTAGCTTTTTACTCAGGCTTATGCTGTAGTTTTGTTTTATCGGGGACAATATTCCAAATGCTGCTCTAGCCTTATTGATTTTATTTTCAACATCAATTCGAGACATTTTATGCCGTCTGTTGAGTATACAAAATCCAGACATTTATGCCATCTAAATCAAGGATATAGCAAAATACTTGGAGAGTCCATATCTATAGTAAATTTAGTTTCAATGGAACATAAAACACTCTCTAGTAAGCAACAACAACATATTTATATATAGAACTGAGTAACAGTTATTTTCTTTGGGCCTTATAGATGAAAAAGCCTTCATATCATCTCTCTTTCTCGCCGCAATTATTGGCAACTCCATTTTAGTATTACATATATTTTTGTTATCAGTCGTACTGTCAGAAATGTGTTCAAGGAAAAGTTATATGTGGTTACAGGTCTACCACAACTCGTGTATTTGTATGAGTGTGAGTACAACATATTTGGAAAATTGCAATGAAGAGGACCTATTTTCATCTTTCCTAGATGTGGAACTGCAATTAAGATACATTTTCTGTCGAAGTCTGATGCTAATGAAAATTTAATTCTAAATTTATTAGGAATTAAAGTTAAATAAAGAAAAATTAATTCCAAATTTTTTACAAATTAAATTAAATTTAATTCCAAATTTGTTATTAATTACTTTTCAATTACTTTTTAGAAATTTTAATTTATAGTTATTTTGATTGAATTCGCTACAGATGAGCCTTTGCAGAAATATACAATTTATTGGTATTGTTACGAGAATGAATTGTTGCAAAAGTGTTATAAACATCTGCTAAAAGACAATGTTACTAAAGTTTTCATTGATCTTAAGTAATTAAACGAGGTTAGAGCGCACGCATAACAACACAAACAACCCAGGTTCGCCAGTAAAGGACATGACGAAGAAAAAAATTTAATTGTGGCTTCGAATGTTTAATAATAAAAAGTTTTCAACATTCCTCCAGAAAACTCCATCTAAGCAAAAAAAAAAAGCACCCCTGACCTTCCCCACATTTCTCTGGCGATGATGTTAAATATCAGACGAATTATCTGGAAAAACAGGGAAAAAATTACAATGCTAAAGTAAAGATCACCACCAATTACCAAGGATCTTCACCACTAAGCAAAAACTCATATGGAGGAAGCTACAGCGAATGCAAAAAGCAATAGATGCTTTGTGGAAAGCCAATATGCTCTACAGAGGATTGGTGGAGAAAGAAAGTAGTTAATCTTCAACTAATACAAGTCCAAACAAACGCAACAATATATGCAATAGTGTGTCATAATTTATGGTCCTATAACCTCATGAGGGATAAAATTGTTTTTTCGGTTATTTGATCGGTCGTGGTAGATATCAGTATACCACATATGTTATTCGAAGTAAACAAAAAACTAATAAGAAAATATTAATTGTATAAACATAAATAGTAGCAAAAGTCACGCATTCAAATCCGCAAAAAATATATAAAATGCTTATTTCCACACCAAAGTTCATAACCGGACAAATAACCGGTCATGGTATGCTTAGTGTTAAAGAAAATTTTATGCAGAAATATTACTTGTTAAGATCAGTTAATATTTGCAAAAGTTATTAAGCTTTTTAGTAATGCAACTCATACAAAATCATATGAGTTTTATCAAATTGCCAACTTTTTTTTAAAAAATACCACTTCAAAGTGATAAAAAATGCCAGTTTGATAGCAATTGAGTGGTTTTTGCATAAGTTTCTCTACCATAAAGCTTAACAACTCCGTAAATTTTAAACCGATTTCTAAAACGTAAGTCTTATTGTAATTGTAACTAAACGCAGTTTCTTAATTAATTCATAAATTATATGATTCATATATAAATTAGTGCGCAAAAATCATCTAAACTTGAAAAATGTGGAAAAATTTTGATGAAAAATGTGTTTGCTGGAGAGATACACACAGATTTTTCACTATTACTTATATAAAATATGGTATACATTATTTGAAATGTATGCTCCTTTTCTTTTTAAATCCGCTCAGAAACTAAAAAATCAGCTAATATATAGCTAAGTTATCGGCTTTTAAGTTTATGAAAGAACAAAAAACCGATTTTTTATCCGGAACTCAAATTTTAAGGGTGTTTCGAAAATTTCAAAAATATATTCTTGTTGTATTCAATATCAAAAAAATAGATGTATCACCTCCTATGTTTTTTTATTTACTATAGCACCGTGTAATCAATTCAAATACGGCTATGTGGGGTATATGTTATAATACTAAGACAGAAAGACATTTCTATAGCGATTGGTAAAAATTATTTCTAAATCTTGAGTGGTAATGGTTTCGTTATATTTTTCTCCGGCATTAACATACATACATACATAACAGGTCACTCAGTAAGTCCGTAGAATAAGTAAGAAAAAAAACAAATTTTTGACAAAACTCGATTTTATTATTCAACATAGTTGCCTTCGTGAGCGATTTTCCAACTTTTGATACCATTTTTATAGCATGATTTCTCTTTCTGGTCAAAATAGACCTCAGTTTCAGCGACTACTTTATCATTGGACTTAAATTTCTATCCAGCAAGCATTGAGATCTGATAACAAGAAAAAATCGCTGTGGGCTAAATTTGGAGAATACGGTGGGTGTGTTAGCAATTCGAAGCCCAATTCATTAAATTTTTGCATCGGTTTCATCGATTTGTGACACAACTTCTGATCGCATGTGGCAAACACTACCATCTGACATCTTTACAGTGTCAAGTAGCTTTTGCACCTTCAATTTGCGATGTTATGAACGTAACCAATTTGTGGACTTTTTAATGATTTCTGGGCTTCCATTGCGCTCTGCATCATTTGTGCTGGTACGATCACATTTAAATTCAGCAAACCACTTCCCTACCATATGTCCCGATGGAGCAGCATTCGGATAATGTTTATCAAGGCATTGTTTGGTTTCCATTTTTTTTTCATCAAAAAGCAATACTTCATCAAAACTCGAAATTCATATGGACAAAATTCTAGTAACGCTATCTATGTGGCATCCAACGGACTTATTGAGTGACCTGATATGCATGTATATTCCGAAATAATATTTCGAGTGTATTTTTTTGCGTATTAGATATGCTACTCCGGTTAAGGTTCGTTGGTTATTAATTAATTTTCGTTCTAAATCTCTCTTGCAATGATTTTTTGTTGTTCTATTTAAAGTGATCTCTCTGAGATATCATACAATTTCGCTAACACATCTGATAACCAGCATTTGATAATGCCTTGTCCTTAAGCCTTCGAGTTTTGGTGGATTATTTTTGAAAATTTGTGAATATTGTGGCATAAGCATTACAATTATAGTTAAGAGTGTGCAATAAATTTGTGTAAAATCCATAAACTCTTTCTCCAAAAAACGTTCCATGACTAAAACTTCTAAAATAAATACGAGATATACGACCGATTGCGTTTAAAGTTTCAACTTGGTATGATGACAATTCTCCAAGACATGGTATGTAAATTTGTCAACTTTTTCAACGTGTTCAGTAGATGCTCGAACGTGAGTATGGAACTGCCGTAGAACGACCGCTGTAACTTTATTAATGTCCTAAGCTGCTTCTCCTTTTCCTTCTATACTACCCACACCAGAATGCAACATCGATTTATGCATTTTCTTTACGTTAAAAATAGTTACAGTTCTTTGTCTTTGACGAAGTTGTTAATCTCAACACTTGTTGCTATATAAACGGCGAGAGACGCTCGTTTATTTGCTCACTGTTAGTCGGTGTGCGGTAATAAACTTAAACATTTATAAAGTTAAAGTTTGTGTCGGTATTGGCTGCAAGTTAAGCTTTAACTGCTGCATCATCGTCATCAACATCGACAACATTATCAGCATCTAATACATGTCCATACAAATAGTCATATGAATACAAAACATTACTATTTATGTTGCAAGTGGCACATGCTGATGTTGCACATTTATTTACTATTAAACATACATACATACATACATTCGTTTATTGTTTTTATGTGCGGAGAAATGTGCAACGCGAAAGTTACTCATACATCAGTCTGACATTGTTTAGCGTGAAACATGTGGCACAAAAAAAAAGAAAACGAGGAGTGGCACTATTTGCAGAAGGCGGACAGTTTGCAAATGCCATTTGATGATTTTGCACCACCATAGAGTATAACATGAAAACATCATGTTGAAGATGTTAATTTAAGCAATTGTCCATGTGTGTGAGTGTGTATGTTTGTATGCATGTACAGATAGATGATCCATTAATGCCGGCGACTCGTGCTGCATGTTTAATCTAAGAATAGACTACCAGCACAACTACAGTAGCAGCAGTGGAAGTGGCAGAGTTGCAATATAAATATCTTGTAACGATATTGACTTAAATGTCAATTATTCCTTAAGAGCGTTATAGTTTTGTAATGCATTTATGATCTTCAATGTGGAAGAGTAGTAAATATTGTAATCCTCGTATGTAAAGTAGGTGAATGCGACTAATGGTATGTGAGTGAATCTATTATTTGTGGCATGAATGTTTTAATAACATTTAAATTGTTTCAATGGTTGAGTTAAATAATAAAGTTATCTATTGAAATGTGTGTCATTTTTGTAGCAATTTTGTGTATATTTTATGAATTTGTTTCTGGTTTAAGTCACATTAAGAAGCCTGTTGATACGAAATAAGTTATACGATAAATGCAAATGCATATAAAGTATACTTGGTTAATAATAATTTGATAATAATTTTTTTAATCTTATAAATCTAGTATTTTATAACCTGAATTATATACAAATTATATACATACGTTTCGGTGATAACAATTGGTTCCCTAGATTAGATTTCTTTTTACGATATTATTTAAATTCATTCTATGTCAAGAAGTAGACAATCATTTGTGCTGCAATAACAAAATTAAGTCATGGAATATTAAATGAGCATGAGCTAGCATAACCATCATTAGATATTTAGAAAATAGTAAGAAACGAAATATTATGTTAATTGTAATCAGTCAGTGGACTACACTATCCACTAAACTCAAGAGGAATATGATAGCTGCACTAGCTTTCTAACAAATTTTATTTATAGTGGTGAATTAAAGAATTTATATTGACGGCAAATTAAGTGCAGTATTAAAACGATAGCAATTTGGTAGGTTTTATAAAAATATCTCAGTTATACTACTCTAACCACCACTAATACATATAGCGGACATCTATCGGTTTATTTCGAATCTGGCAATACTTATGTCATTCTATTATGTCACAAACTTCAGTATATTATCTCCACTGAAGGATATGAATCGATTTACGCTTGAGCAGCTTTCTAAACCAAAGACAATTGGTAGGAAATTGCAAAAAAATAAAAAAAAATTAATCTTTTCGGATGAAGCAACATTGCCGTATGTGGGTCTCAGAAAACCCAAACCCAAACCAATGCACCCATTGCGAGTGACTGTTTGGTGCGGCCTGTGGACCGGCGGCATCATTGGCCCATATTTCTTTGAAATTGAGGACGGCGTATCCATTACGGTCAATGGAGACACCTATCGCACCATGAAAACCGATGTTTTTGTGCCCACTCTTAATGGTATTGATGTGAACGATGTTTGGTTTCATCAGGATGGTGCAACTTGCCACACATCTCATTTTTGGCCTTTTAATTAGCTAAAATGGTGATGATAGTTGGCTGTGATTTGACACCGTTGGACAAGTGTTATGTCGACAAACCAGAGACTATTGGAGGTGACTATTTGAAGGACAACATTCGTGCTGCCATTGCCGAGATTCGAAAAAGTTCTTGAAAATTGGTCCGATCGAATGGAGTACTGTGAGGCCAGCCGCGGCAGTCATTATATTTCATTTCTAACCGGAACAGTTGTATTTTACAAATTTGGCAAAATTTCAAACTGTTTTTGTTTAATTGCATTTTTAAATGTATACTTTTAAATGGCTCACACGTTATATAAGTTTATAAGTATTTTATTTAACAATACTTAGATACTAATTCACATTTGTTTAAAGGAAATTCAATGCTTTATTTAAATTTGTAAAAAATTTAAAGATAAAATCAAATCCTTTTTAAAATAATAAAAATGAAATATACATGTGTGTTTATATTCTGTTAATCGAAAATAAGTGAAATTGAAATCGAGTAAATTTTCATGGACAAATAAAACTTAAATGCGCTAACTATTTTATGCTTTTGACAATCAAAGAAAGGTAATTAAGTGAATTAATAAGAAAAAATATTAAAATCTTGCCTGACATGAAAATTTCATGCGATTTCAATTTCATTCGATTCCGGTTTACAGAAGACACCCGATGATTTATTGCATAGTGTATAGCAGGAGTGAGCAAAAATAAAAAAATTAAAAAGAAATAAAGGTTTCACGCACAGATTTTAATGCAAAAAAGGCAAGTATTTCTAGTGAGAAATTTGGCACTGATTTTTCGATACAAGCTGATCGATATCAGCTGGAATTGATGAGATGGATACACGTACGCAGCTTTATAATCGTGCATCACTTAGTCTTGATCGGTGGTCGTTTTTGATGAATTTCATGGTTGAAAATAATTGTTCGCAAACATACGTTCTTCCAAACAGAGACATAATTTGCTTTGAATTTTTCGTCAAAAGCTGAAATTTCTCAGGGCTCACATATGATTTATAAAAGTTTTCGATGTTTACTGAAAGAAATACATTTTTTAAATCGGTATTATTCTGCATGTCAATCACTTCCATTTGAAACTCCTTGGGAACTGTATCCACAACGATAGTAAATGGTGAAGAAAACATTTTTTGTGGAATCGATGTCTTCTCAATTCTGAACATTTGGAATCATAATTGAAATTCGTTGATTAAAATGTTTATATATGGTGCGTATTTTTGAGAAGTGGTAACGTTTTCTTTTTCTAAATATGGAAAGTGAGACATATTATTCTGCAAAAGATGCTGTTTCCACAATTTTAATTTGCACTGAAATCCCTGAATTTTATCATACAAGTTATGAATAAACAACAGTCCTTTGCCTTGAAGTTCAATATTAAGATCATTGAGATGCTGGGTCATGTCGATAAGAAACCCAAAGTCGCACATCAATTCTTTATTACCAAAAAAGGGGAGAAGTCATATCCCTTCATATCCAAGAACAATTTTATTTCGCCTTTTAAGTTGTATACTCTTTTAAACATTGCACCTCTACTAAGCCAACGTACTTCGGTATTACACACCACATCGACATATTCAGTTTCTAAATCCTTTAGGAATTCTTTAAACTGGCGGTGATTTAACGCTCGCGACTTAATAAAATTAATTAATTTAATTATTGGTAATGTGACATTTGGCATACTCAAACTTTTCGCACACAAATTTTCCTGGTTAATGAATATTTCCCTTCCTGTGGCCTTCCTGATGTCTTGAAACAGCCTTCCTGATACTCCAACCTCCATACTTGACATTGCTCGTGCTCTATCTGTCGATACAATCATAATCTTTTCTAATAAAATTCAAAAATTTTCCATTACAGACTTTAGTTCATCGTACAAGTCTTTGCCGGTTGTAGATCTTTGCATAGGATTCAGTGAACACAATTCTTCTTTAATTCTCCTTGCTATGGAGAATCTTGATAAACTATGTTTTGTATCGTAATGCCTTTTTATGTTATATTCTTTTAAAGTCGACACAGTTTCTGAGCATATTAAGCATACAGCTTTATTTTTGGCGAAAGTGAAAAATAACCAAACTTCCACTTTTCTTGGAAATTCCTGTGCTCATCCGCAATCGTCCGTTTTTTTGTTTCCTTTTCAGACATTATTTATGGAAAAAAAAATTAAAGTTAACAAAGTTTCGGGGAAAAACTTAATTTTGTGTAAAGAAAACTCTAATATTACCTTTTCGACAACAAAATTTCACTAACTTTTTCAAGAAATGCAAAAATTGTTAGTTAACAGCTTACCAGTCTGACTAATTGTGTGACAGAAGCAAACACAAATAACCACAGAGGCGGTGCGTTCGTATTTGATGTTTGAACAAAAGGGAAATCCCCGTTTTACATTAAAAAGAAATATGTATGCACATTTTGGTGTCGCCAACACTTCTTTTCAATTTCGCGTTATACAAGTCACAGTTTCAAGATGAACCGTAACGGAATTCTATTTAAATCGTGTTGTAGAAATACCGCGTTATTCGGGGTTTCCCGTAATTAATTTTATAATAATGTACTTGATATTTGTTTTAATTTCTTGTTCGTAATTTTTTTTTTTTTAATTTTATTTTTTAATATGAATATTTATTTATGCTGAAAGCTAAAAAGAGACAAATAAATACAAATTCAAAAAATTTTTTTAAACGGAAATGCAAATTTAAACAATAATAATAAAAATTCCTGCAAAAAATCTTTTACCGTCTAAGCTGGAAAATATTGATGGGAGAAAGTAAATAAAATAAATCAAATTTGAAAAAGGCTTGGCGAGCCGCAATGACATGTTAAACGGGCTGCAAGTGGCCCGCGGGCCGCGTGTTGCGCATTCCTGCTGTATAGTATTTTGTATTCAAGCATAACACAACAAATTGATACTCGTGCATAAATAATACGAATTTGATACTTTTTTCCGACAAACAGGACACCCAGCGGGTAAGCTGAATTCGAGTACGCTGAATCCAGTAGTGCTAACTGTTTTTGTATGTTAGCTCTCGTTTTCGAGATATACCATTATTTCTGAAATGGAGGAGATTGCGCAACATATATTCGCCTAACACAAAACAGTTAGGTTTTTCGAATAAGCTATAAAACCGAAATTCTGCAATAAAATAAACTTTAGGCTAAAGCTTATTTTTAATCTGTGCAGTTGTTTTAGAAATATAAATTTTTTGGCGAAATAACAGTGGGGTCGCATTACTACGTACATACATAACTACTTACGTATGAGTGAAGCAGATGTATCATTCATAAGTACGTACCTAAGCAGTAAGTAATGTGATATCACTGTTCTTTTATTATAAAAAATTTATATTTCTAAAACGACTGCGGAGAAATGTGAGTATCACCCACAGTGTTAATTCTCTCTTTCTTTATAATCAGTGATCAAGAAAAGGTATAATTACACTGTCGCATTGAGAGGGGTACGAGTAAAGCTCACCACAGTTATATTAAGAAAATGGGGTGAAATTGTAATTAAGATAATAAAATTGAAAATAAAAAACTAAAATGTTAAAAACTGCCAAATATGCACAATATACGGAAAAACTCCTTTTTTAAGCAAAAGTCTTCAAAACTGTTGAAAGCTTAAAAAAACTACAAAATACAGAAAAATCTACACATTTTGCAAAGCTGCAATTTAATAAGAACACTTTCAATTCATACAGCGTTAACTAAATAAAATTAAATGAGCTTTAAAACTCTGTTGTGTTTTTTTTTCTTTTTTCTTCGTCACTCCTCTAGGGAGCATATTGGCTTTCCACAAAGCATCCATTGCTTTGTTTCAGTTTCTTAAATCAAAATGACCATTTCAAGCTAAGTAGATGATTAATCCGCTGTAGCTTGAGCCATATGATTTTTGCGTAGTGGTGAAGATTTTTGCCAATTGGTGGTAATCTTTAGTTTAGCACTGTAATTTTTTCCCAGTAGGTGGTGTGTTTTCTTGATCATTCGTCAGATGTTTGTCATCATCGTCAGAGGTATGCGCGATGGTCAGGGGACTTTTTCTCTATTTTTTAGATGGAGTTTTTTGAAGGGAAATTGAAGTCTTTTAAACATTCGAAACCACAATTAAATTTTTTCTTGCTCATGTCGCACCTGGGTCGTTTGGGTTGTTATGCGTGCGCTATAACGACCACTTCATGGCAGGCCATTAAAACTGTGTTAAATATATTAAATGCTGACACTCTTCAGTGGTTATTGAAGCCCAAATTTCTTTTATTTTATCCTTCAGCCCCTTTAAACTATTTGGGATTAGTAAGACCGCCATCTTTTCATTAATTTCCAGAGGTTTGCAATAGGATTTAGGTCTAGAAGTCCAGTCCAAAACATCAATCCTGTTGTCATGTATCTATTTTTTTGAGATTTTGACTGTATGCCATGAAGCTCCATCCTGCTAATAAAGGAATTTATCAAAAGAAGTTATAGTTGGTATTGATGTGAGTAGGTATTTATTCTAAAATCTGACAATATTTTGGTGCATTTAAAAATCCCTTTGATATCACCAACGCTAACTTCAAATTTGGATTCATTGCTAAAAATGACTGAATTTCATTGTGAAATACTGCGGAAAAGATTTAAGCAGACTTGTTGTGTGCTTGAATCTTAAAAAGGAATTATCGCAGCCCATATGAATTCTAATAGGGTGAACAAGCTTTTCATTGCATTTCTGGGTATATTTTGCGACTCTAATAACATGCGCGTTTAATAACTCTATAAACAGAGGCATTATCCTGCGGAAAAATCATATTTTCTTCCGATTTCTGCCAAAAAATTGTTTAAGTTTAGTCTGGGCAAGTACTGTGTACATTGTCGAAATCATTTTCGAACTCGGAAAAGTCAACTCTAGCGTCCCGTGCGTGGATAATGCTTTTAAACCAAAGATTAAAAAAAAGTAAATAAAAATAAAAGACGTCTGTTACATTAACAGAAAACTGTAAAATACAAAATTTGTACAATCATATCATATTTGTAGTCAGTTTACTGTGTAAGAAAAGTATACATACCCTGAAAACTTGATCTTAAAGAAGACTTTACGATTTCCCCTTCCAAAAACTATATAAATTAATACCAATTTTTGTTTAATATATTCTTTAATTATGAAGTACGCATAATCTGCAGTATTTAGTAAATAATTTTCTCCAAAGAAGTTAATAAATTTTTAATTGTGACTATTACTTTACTCATCTAAACAGCTTCTTATTGAAAATATTGTTACGAAAATGAAAATACAACACATCAACGCTTTAAAACTGTAATGAGGGATTTTTGTATATTTTGTGTAACCCTGTTAATTTGGCAGCACTGCCATATAGACCATCTTTAGGGTACAATTGAATTAACGGATATGAAAATAGTAGTTGGTCGATATTTCCGGAACCTTCCAAACTGTACGCAATTAAGTATATAAAAGAGGCTGCTTTACCTACAAGTTCAGTTAGTGACGTGCTTAAGCTGAAATAAAAGTGTTGTATAAGCGAATATTAAGTTGTTGTCAACTGTATAAAAGCTATTGTGTAGTAAATAAAAATATAACTGTACAACAATAAATAAAGCGGTGTTCATTTTATTTTTACGCAATTAAAACGAACTCCAACGTTTTAGAAAGGTTAAACGTAACAATACTAACTTTTATTGTAGTTTCACTGGAATTATTATGCCATTCTTTGGCAAGAGCATTATTTAAACTCTGTTTGATTTAATTGCTCTCATTTGTACGAGAAGATGAAATTTATAAAATAAATGTTCTATTGGGTTCATGCCAGATAACAGAGAAGGAGAATGAAGATGTTATAGAATGTTTTATATATTGTAATCGAGCCAAAGACTTTAAAGATATAAGCAAAAAAAAAAAAAAAAAACTGACGTGACGTTACATTTTTCCCACATATTAATTACAGTACCGAAAAACCAATTTTACCTTATTTATCTTTTGTTTTCGTACAGTAAGTAGTGGGTGATTCAGTGTATCAAACAATCAAAACTTTTTAGTAGAAGACCAATTATAGGCACTCTTTGTAGAAAACGTTTAAAAGGTTTTATTCACAACAAATAGACAAGAAAAATAAAAGTTTAAATTCTGTAAACTTGTTTAAAATACAACCAAAAAGATTTTCTTAAAATTCAACATATTTTTTTCATGACAAAGAATAACTTTCATGCATTTGAACGATTATAATTTTAAATATTTATTTATAATTTAAGTTATTGCAACATACATACATACATACAAACGATATGCAAATGCTAACTGACAGCAACCAGTAAGGAAATAAAAAAGATTTTTAAATAGATGGATGTCGGATGATACCCCATAACGAAATTATCTTATTTGTTTATATTATTTTGTAAGAATTTACCAGGCGTACCTTCCGCTAATAATAATTTTTCGTGTTCAAATAAATTCGCTTGCCATTTAAAATGCAAAACACGCATGCGTTCATAGACAACGTTTTCTTCTAATTTTTTATTTTTGTTGAATTTTTATTAAGTTGCTAGAAATTGAGAAAAACAGTAAAATTTCAGTCTTAACAAAAATGTGCAGAGGAACTTAAGAAAATAAGTTTTAATCCAACGGCTCTAACAAATAGATCTTATGTACAAAAATTAATGTGTTTATGGATGTAAATATGTATGTATGTATGTTTTGTTTTATTTTGATACGTAGAAGGTGTGGTATCTTCATAAGATACAGCCCGTACCGTAGAGCATGCACGATTTTAACGTACTAGAACACCCCCCCTATAACCACCTTTGGACCTCATAGAACTTCCGTTTGGTATTACTTCACGGGGACGGTTGTATATCCCTGTTTTGTTCACTACTGGAATGGTTACTCTGGGCAGATTATCATTGTGCTTCGGCTTCACGTAGAATTTGTTTCATTCTGCCGATGAATTGATTCACCGTATACCAGTTTTCCTCGGATTGAAATATAAAATCGACGATATTCTCCGCGTAAAAGCTTTCGCCTAAACATATCTCGACAAGGTAGCGGTCCCTGGCAAAGCGCAGACAGTATAACACAACCTGCTCCGCGCTTCATCTTCATCTGGTCGAACCAGACACCTTGAAGAGTCGTCTTGTTCACATCGGTATAAGTACTTTCCTCCATGGTCTGTAAGGAATTGGGTTAGATTATAGTTGATCTCGCCACGTTTTCTCCGTTATCATTTATCTATTTTCGGAATTAGCCTTCCCTTTGGTGAGTTTTCCTACTTACGTTGCCAACGCAATAAGGACTTATTCCTTTCATCTCCTTTAATAATATTTTGTGGAACGGTTAAGTTTCTGTACATCTGATGGTATATGTTCGAGTACTCTTTAGCAATTACATCTACTGGTATCATTCCCGCTATCATGCTTGTAACCTCCACAGACACCGTTCGGAAAGCTTTACACACTCTTCGGCAATTCTTTCTACTTATTACTATTAATTCTCCTTTAGATCAGCTACTTAATAACTTCTCCCATACGGATAGACATCTTCTAATCTCATCATCGTTGTACCTTCCCCGAACTATAATCGCAATGTCGTCTGCAAAGGCAACAATGCTTACTTCCTCCGGGAGATTAAGGTTTATTATGTCCTAGTACTGATCCCTGAGAAACTTCTGAGGTTACATTGTTTCTTTCGGTTTCCATCAAAATTCTTTTGGAGAAGTAATCACCTATAATGTTTACTAGGTAAAGCGGAACATTGATTTTCCTCATCGCTGTCACAATATATGTCCATCCGTCCGGGTTGAAGGCATTTTTGATGTCAAGAGTGAAGACACTACAATATTTCTTGTGTACACGCTTAGCGCTGTTTACCACCAAGTTTATTACTTCGAATTGGCGGTCGGAAAGGCCATTTACACTTTCCACTACAGTCAGGAGTCTGTCGTACACTATTCTCTCCAGGCACTTGCCGATAGTGTCCAGTAGACCAATCGGTCTAGGATCTTCTATGATCTTACCTGGCTTAGGTATTAGAATGAGTTTCTGCCTTTTCCATATACTTGGGAATACACCTTCCTTCAGGCATTTACTGAATATGTCAGCAAAGAGTGTTAGTCTTGATTTTAGTGCTAACTTCAACGCCTTGTTAGGTATCCAATCAGGCCCGGGTGCTTTGTTGTCACTGATTTCTTCAGCCAGACTTATTATTTCCTCATCTGTTACATTAGCACTTATATCCACTGTGGTTCCAGTGGTTGCCCATCTGGCACAGAACCTTTACCTTGATGCATCCACCATATATGATGGACTTTACACCTTCAGATTATCATTAGTTTCAATCTATGCAGAACCCTTATAACGATTTAAGTTTTAATTCCACACAGGCATTCAAAATGCAATTGGATGAGGATTTCACTCAGAATACCAAGTAGTTCTGTACAGATGGAATATTGGCAAAAGTTATCGATTCACATCACACATACATATACATACATGGTTAAATAAAATTCGTTTCAAATATAAGAAAAAGGTCAAAGACTTCTGGTCAAATTTTTAGCCAAACACTTAATATAAAATCTATTTTACTTCACTCAAATCAGACATTTAGAGATCTCGAATAGTTCACTCACAAACATCAAATCTTAAAACTAGAAATAACGTTAAGTCCATCCAGCTTGAATATCATAGGTTCATAGGATTATTCATCAATTTGACAGCATTCGAATACCTCTTCGTGTTAGGTCCGCAGTGTCGCTCCTTTACAACTGGCATCAATTCTCAATCCCATCATTTAAGACGACACGGGCTAGTGGTTTTCAGCATACCCCAAAATTTCCTCTCTAATCGAGAGCTTTTGCAGGTCTTTAAGGATATTCAAATTTCTTATAAACCAAGGGGAATTTCTCATCAGTTTCAAAATTTTATTTTGGTGCCCTTGAATCCGTTCAATGTTTTAAGCTAAGGCAGTATTCCATAGCTGTAATTCACAGCACAAGATTGGTTTCAAAATTGCATTTTAAAGAAGGAGCTTGCGTTGCAAGATAAAGACAAAGTTTTTGTTAAGAAACCAATTTAAATGTATTGCCTTGTATTTCATTTGGGTCAACTTAGCCATCTATGTGGCTGTTTCATGTTGGTCGGTGGTCTAGATGTATGAGCAAATATTTGACCTCAGAACTCTGGCGATTATTTGAACATGTGGATATGACTCTCTACACCATGTCAATGTTACGTGTGTACACTTTTGCTCTTTAAGCTTTATTCTCCATTGCTTCCATCTAGACCCTGTGTTGTTAGAGACACATTTTCGATTATTTTCTTCTACAATTTCCTTTACGTGTTAATGACCCTAAATACTGCTGATAGTCATTAAAGGTATTCTTCTATGCCCCTTAGTATTAAGGCTATAACATTTTTCTCTCAATCTTCTATTCATTTACGTCCTAATACCCCAAAGTATTTGCCATATGCAATTATGGAAGGGGCCAATGCATCATATACTCGTATTTGTTGTAAATTTCTAAAAGAATATGTTGTAGATGGCCAAAAATAGTTAACAAATGATGTTGCTACCAGTTTTATTATTGCTGCGCTTTTTTTTAATCACTTGTTGTTCCCCTTTCGACTTAAAATTGGTGATGATGATGATGATGATGATGATGATGATGATAAAGTTGATGGCAATCTGAAGAAAAACTTTAGGGTCTGTGTTCTTTTTTTTTAAATAGATTTTAGGGTTTTGTGGCAACTACACTTTAAAGAAAGTATTTGAAAAGATGCATAAAATAACTATTTTGTGTAGATTTTGAAATTTAAAATTAAATTTCTTTCAGTGCCTTACGGTAGGCAAGTAAGCAGACACGTCACATGTGTGTGCTCATGTACATGTCGAAAGATGCAACTTCAACGTATGTGCTTTTGTTTTTGTTGTTATGCTTTTTGTCTATTATTATTTTATCTAAATTTATATACGAGTGGATATCATATAAAAACATCATCAACTAAAGATTCATTATAGAAACAACAAAAAAAAAGCAACATCAACAAATTCTGCACTTTTTCCGATCGTTTTTATTTTGGACCATTTTTTTGTGAATTTCAATAATTTTTAGTTGTTTTACGGCTTCTGTTGCTTTTCTAGCGTCTGCTTTTCTTTATTTTGTTGAATACTGTTTGATGTGTTGCTTAGAAGTTAATGTTTTTTTGTTGGAACTGATGTCGTTTTTTTGAAACAAAAACAAACTTTTCATCTCTCAGATCAGAAACCTTTCGGCGTTTGCGTAAATGTGTGTGAACTGCAGGAAAAAGAAGAAGAAGAATAAGAAAATAATGTAAGGAAAAAACGAAACATAATACAGCAGCAATATGTTGCATATATACCAATAGGAAACATATTGTCGGGGGAAATATAATACCAAATTGCCAGTTTTTCTTAAAACTTTTGATTTGCTGTATTTGATATTTGAAACTCCATCATCTTTACAGTGTTTGAGTATTTATTAAAGCAGAGCACTTCAAATAGAATATACATACATAGTTACTGTATATTGTAATATCCTGTAATAAGTAGATTTCTAAGTCCAGGCTTAAGTCACATGGTTTTTACTTTAAAAACTGAGTTAAACAATTTAGGCTTAAAAAAATTTTAGTTTGATTTGACCCATAGTGTTATAACTGGGTATGTAGCAGAATATGGTTATAACCAGGGAAAACAGAAATATGCTCTTTAAAAAGTGTTTAATGTGCATAAAGTATGCAATAAAAATCAGAAAATATGCTCTAAAAACTCAAAAAGGCTTTCTTTGTTAATAGAAAAAAGTTTCATTCAACAATCGAATATCTTTTGAGTATATGTAGACATTAAAAAGTTTGAATTTGAAAATGCAATAAAACAAAGACGGTTTAAAATTTTACCAAATTTACTTTTCTGTTGTGAAGTACAATTGTTCTGGTTAGAAATGAAATATTATTTCTTTCAAATGGCTGCTCCCGCTGGCCTCACAGTGCCCCATTCGATGGGACCAATTTTCGAGAACTTTTTTGAGTGTATGGGGCTGTTACTTGGCAATGGCATCACGAATGTCAGCCTTCAAATGCTCAATTGTCCCTGGTTTGTCGGCATAACACTTGTTTTTAACGACGCCCTATTGATAGAACTTCAACGGTGTTAAGCCGCAGCTTCTTGGCAGCCAATTAAAAGGCCATCAAACGTTTGACGCAATAAATCGATTGTGGCATGAGGCGTGTGGAAAGTTGCACCATCCTGTTGATACTAAACATCGCTCACATCAATACCATGAAAAGCGGGTACCAAAAACGGTTATCATGGTACGCTAGGTGTCTCCATTGATGTAGTGGTTGCGCCGTCCTCAGTTTCAAAGAAATATTGGCCAATGATGCTTCCGCTTCAAAAGCCGCACCAAACAGTCACTCGTAATGGTTGCACTGGCCATATTTGGGTTTTCTAAACCCCAAATACGGCAATTTTGCTTACTAACGTACCCACCAAGATGAAAATTAGCTTTATTTGAAGAGATGATTTTTGATTTACAAAATGAATGATATATTGATTTATATATTTGTTGGTGATATATAACGGGTCCGCCATCTAACGTTTTTTTTCCACTAGTGCTTATTTCGTGAATGGTAACACTTAGCTCATGTCGAATTTGACAGATAATTAGTTTTATCCTTCCGCTGAACGAATATGGTTGTGTATACGCTTCTTTCGCTTCGCTAAATGGGCCTGCGATCGACTTACAGAAGATGCCGATTTTGCCAAAAAAAATCATCTTTTCAGATGAAGCTCATTTTGATCTTGGCGGGTATGTAAGCAAGCAAAATTGTCGCATTTGGGGTACAGAAGACCCGCACGCATACATTGAAAAGCCGATACATCCAAGACGAGTCACTATTTGGTGCGGATTTTGGTCCAGAGGCATAATTGGGCCATTTTTTATTCGAAAATGAGCAAGAAGTGGCCGTTGCAGTCAATGGCAATCGTTATCGGGCCATGTTGAACAAATTTTTTTTCACAAAAAAAAAAAATGTTTAAAAAAAAAATTTATTTGGCGGACCCTTTATATTTGTTTGAGGCTATAAGTGAGTTCATGCCATTTTCTTCTTAGTCCGTCAGCTCTAATTATGACATACTTTTTCCAGCATTTCTGATGGTACTTCACTATTGGCGGTTATAATGTTGTCTTAATGGGCTGGAATTGTGGCTGACTCGTCTGTACGAGAGTTTAGTCTAGTGGGGTCAAATTGTATAACCTCGGCGGCTAACTGCTTCAAACTCGCCCCTCAATAGGTTCATGGTGTCGCATGCGTGTGGTATGATGTACCATCTTGAAAACAATTTTAATCGTTCTTGAAGAACTACTCACAAACCAAACTGAGCAACTTTCAGGGCTTATTGGTAGATCTTGAACTCTGTTAGGATGCTCTTCACACCAAATTCGGTAATTTTTTTTGTCGATGTACCCATTGGGCCAAAAATGACCTTCGTTGCTGG